>JAOUQX010000028.1:5592739-5605846 GCA_028566295.1 Liobagrus marginatus
AGGACCCAATGACAGTGGCTTGCCTGGTGCGGGGCTTGAACCCCCAACCCTCTGATCACTGACCCAGAGCCTTATACTGCTGAGCCACCATCACCAACCAGTTAGGTAAATAGTTTTGATTGGGCAAAGATTTTGGGTCCTACACCTTCCACCGGCAATATAAATACATTTAGACCACTTAGAGTGCTAACGAGATGTGCAAAGACTTTCAGCCAGCATCACAAAAATGGTTTTTTTTTGCGCAAAAGTGCTCTGAAATCTCCTACCCTGCCATTAAGTGTGTGTGTGCGTGCTTTGGTGCGTGTTCTCATTTGTAACACTATTGAGACTCCCTACTGAACTCATGAGTTTTATCTCTGCCAATCTGATTGCCTCACAATGGACTTTATTTCCATTTAGATTCTAAATAAAAGCTCATGAGCTTAAGTCCATCCTTTACTTCTCCTACATGAAAGTGTTCTGTCTGTTCTTTAGAAAGTTTACAATCATTTGGAGTTTAAGTTCTAAGAGACACAAACACAATGCTTTATGCTGCTCGTGCGGCCTACCGAGAGAAAGAATGAGTCATAATGAGAGTTCTTGTCTCGAGCGCTTGCTTTATACGGGACATAAGTGGCCGATGGTAATCACGAGTGTGTAGGAGGAGGAGCTTTCATTCCAACCTCTGTGTACCACATGATCTCGGACACCTTTTCAACTGAAAGTGTAGGAGAGTGATTGCTATTCATTATATAGGGTAACATATTGTTTCTCACCTATGTAAATCCTTCCATCTCTCTCCCTCTCTCTCTCTCTCTCTCTCTCTCTACTGTCGCCTTTCTGCTTGTGGCGCACAGACCAGACGATGTTTATTAAGTTAATGTAAAAACAGAGCAGCATGAGCATGGACATTTTACTGAAGACATTCAAGAAGGAATAAAACACTGAATGTGATGTGTGAAGGGAAGCCAGCGTTGCCACAGTAACACCTTTGTGGAGGAGTGCAAGTCCGGCCCTCTTCACTCACACACAAATAGTGTGTGAGACTCCAGCCCCGACACACACTCCATCTCATCTGCAAGAAGGGGCGCGCTGCACACTGATGAGTGTGTGAGGAAAAAGATCAACTCTACGCTTTGTTCTCTTACTTGGAAAACACACACACACACACACTCTCTCTCTCTCTCTCTCTCTCTCATACACACACACACACACTCTCTTTCTCTCTCTCTCTCACACACACACACACACACGCTCTCTCTCTCTCTCTCTCTCTCACACACACACACACACACACACAGAGGCACAGGCACATTCTGGAACCTGAAGTCCCAAGTCACTGACTTCGTAGCTTCATGTTTATTCTTACACTGTATGGATTTCTATCTTCGCACGTGGCTGGATGTGTAAGACCTCTCACACACCTCACTGATCAACAGACTGTCAGGACACCTCCTGGAGTAGTGTGTCCAGGTTTGTACTTTTACACTCCTCTTTCTCTGCCCTATCAAAGTGTTCGAAGCAAATCTACAAGTGGATTATTGTGATTATAAAGTGTATACGTTTACTTATTCACGGTGTGTGTGTGACATCCGGGGAAATCAATTCACATGCTAAGATTGTCACCGTTTTGACTATATATGGTTCTGAAAAATACACACAGACTTGAACTGAAATGTCGTTCCATTTTAGTCAGACTCTATCATTTTAAAGTCAACATAACAACAATGAGAAAAATTAATTAATTAAATAATAATAATAATAATAATAATTATGCCTTTATTTGCTACTTTTCACTTTAATGATTTTATTGGCATCATGCACATTTAACATAACAGCCTTTTTATTATAAACTGAATTTAGTAAAGTAGTAGGTCCGTTTAATTATGATTTATAGCTATCCAATAAACGTATTAAACACACAGCTATGCAGCATGCAGAAAGATTGATTGATTGATTGATTGATTGCTTAGATGGATGGAAGGAGGGAGGGAGGGAGGAAGGGATAGATGATTGGATGGATTTATTTATGTATTTATTTATTTTATATGAATGATACTCTTCAGCCAGTAGTCAAAATGTCAGCTCTTTTTTTTTTTGAAAGCTTTTTATCTACCGGATGTACGTTAAATGAACAAAGTCCTTAAGCTCCATGGAGACATTATTCTCCGAGGATGAAGTTAAAGAACTTGATCAAATATATGAAGAATAAATTAACCATTTATTAAAGTAAACTGAAATTATTATTATTACTATTGCTACTATTATTATTACTGAGTTATCTTAAGTATTAGCTCTGGATCAATAAAGAGTTGCATGTCCATATTCATTCATTCATTCATCATCTAGTGTTTATCCTGTTCAGGGTCGTGGGGGCGCAGGAGTCTATCCCAGATAACTTAAGATGTGAGTTGGGGTACATCCTGTACAATCAACAGTTAGTCACAGGACTAACACTTAGAGACAGACAACCATTCACACACATGGATAATTTGGAGTAGACAATTCACCTATATCCAATCACATGTGTTTGGAGATGGGAGGAAACCGGAGTACCCGGGGGAAACCCACGCAAGCGTGGGGAGAACATGCAAACTTCATACAGAAACACCCTGCGTGGGAATCAAACCCATGACCTTTTTGCTGTGAGGCAGAGGGGCTAACCGCTCTCCCACCGTACCGCCCATGTCCATGTTATTAAGCAGTCATCAATTCCTCCACTGAATTTTTCACACAGTAATTTAAACTCAATAGAGAATATAATGTTACTAATAATGATTAAGCCATAATGTAATAACAGTATAATCGCTGATTAATCATTAACATGTAATGAAGTGGCTCACACAACTACTGCCCACTCAGTTTCCTATACCAACACGGCTTTAATAACATGTGGTCCATCACAGGCTGTAATTAAAGTCATATTTTCTTTTGTCCTGTCACAGTTTTAATAAAAGATTACACCAAAGCCAATACATAATTAAACACTTCTGAATTTATTCACTATGAGATCTGTAACGATCGCTCAAGGTGTTCTCACATTCTCCTCGACTTTCCATCTCGTATCTTCCACTAATCCAGCTCATGACTAAATAACCTGGAGAAATAATAATGTCTTAGTGCATATGTTATGGGTTTTTATAAGAAGAAAGAAGGATTAGAGAAATGACATGTAGAGGCAGAACAGAGGTGGAGTCAGAGTTGGGTAAAAAACAGCGCTATCAGAAAGGGAGCCGTGTGAAAATAGTAACTGCCTGATGGCATGACTGGAACTATCTCCTATTCCCACGCTCTCTGACCAGACTAGGCTTTAACATGTGACAAACAAGCCAACCCAGGCCTCTCTCTCTTTTAACCCTTCTCATACAGAAAAATAAAACGGGCAGTACTGGGCAGTACTCGGCAGTACTGGGCATTACTGGTCATTACTGGGCATCACTGGGCAGTACTGTGCATTACTGGACAGTACTGGTCATTACTGGGCATCACTGGGCAGTACTGTGCATTACTGGGCAGTACTGTGCATTACTGGGCATCACTGGGCATTACTGGGCATTGCTGAGCAGTACTGGGTGTTACTGGGCATTACTGAGCAGTACTGGGTGTTACTGGGCATTGCTGGGCATTAGTGGGCATAACTGGGCATTACTGGTAATTACTGGCCATTGCTGGGCATTGCTGGGCATTATTGGGCAGTACTGGGCATTACTGGGCATTACTGGGCATAACTGGGCATTACTGGGCATTACTGGTCATTACTGGGTAGTACTGGGTATTACTGGCCATTACTGGGCATTACTGGGCATTACTGGACATCACTGGGCATTACTGGGCATTACTGGGCAGTACTAGGCATTACTGGGCAGTACTGGGTATTACTGGTCATTACTGGGCATTACTGGGCATTACTGGGCATCACTGGGCAGTACTGGGCATAACTGGGCATTACTGGGCATTACTGGTCATTACTGGGCATTGCTGGGCATTACTGGTCATTACTGGGCAGTACTGGTCATTACTGGTCATTACTGGGCATTACTGGGCATCACTGGGCAGTACTAGGCATTACTGGGCAGTAGTGGGCATTAATGGGCAGTACTGGGCATAACTGGGCATTACTGGGCATTGCTGGGCATTACTGGTCATTACTGGGCATTGCTGGGCATTACTGGTCATTACTGGGCAGTACTGGGCATAACTGGGCATTGCTGGGCATTACTGGTCATTACTGGGCATTACTGGTCATTACTGGGCAGTACTGGTCATTACTGGTCATTACTGGGCATTACTGGGCATCACTGGGCAGTACTAGGCATTACTGGGCAGTAGTGGGCATTACTGGGCAGTACTGGGCATAACTAGGCATTACTAGGCATTGCTGGGCATTGCTGGGCATTACTGGTCATTACTGGGCAGTACTAGGCATTACTGGGCAGTACTGGGTGGAAATGTGTGATGGTCGGCTAGCGAAGTTGCGGCAGTAACGATACCGAGACGCAATTGCAGAAAAAATGGCTTCTTTATTTACAGAACTTTCAAACAAAAAACTCTAAACACCAACACAAACCAACACACAGTGCCATGAATCACGGAACACCGACAAAGACACACACACAGAGGGAAAAGAGTGAGGGGTATTTATACTCTGTGTGGTGATGAGGTGAGTGCTTGCAGGTGTGTGTGAGCAGGACAGAGAAGAGGTGAGAATTACACACACACACGCACACACACACACACACACACGCACACACACACACGCCCGTTTTCTCCAGTCTCTCACTGTCGCCCTCTGGTGGCCGACCGGATATTGTCCGTAGTCCTGACAAAATGAAACAATACAATGATTCTACAAAGCTAACGATTTTGTTTTGTGCCACTATCAGAAGCTCAAATGCCCAATCACGTCAAAAGCTAATGCAAGGAACAGTTGTAAGGTTTTCCCACAGTGTGTTATTTTTGCACAGTCAGGACCAGCATGTGGCATTTCTGCTACTTCTTTCCACACTGATTAAATATTATGCTGAACATTTCTGACGTCTCATGTAAATGTTGCAGTTAGCATTATAAAGTATAGCAGGAGGACTGAATACTAACAGGAATTAGGGAAGTGGTAGCGCAGTGGTTAAGGTGTTGGACTGCTGATCTGTAGACCGGTATAGGACTACTGATTTGATTGGCCGCACCGCCAAGCTACAACTGGGCCCCTGAGCGCGGCCCTTAACGCTCAACTACTCAGTGTGAGCATAAATGTAGGCTACTCTGGATAAGGGCTTCTAGAAAATGCTGTAAATGTAAATTTAAATGTAAGACAGAACAACAGGTTACTATAGTAATAAACACTTGGTTGAGGCCTTTATCCGGTTTTGAGACACGGTAGAGTTGTGACTGTCTCTTAAGTCACTACATGTCCCTTTAATGATCATTTTATTTGCAGAGGTGCGACTTTATGATTTTCTAAGCTATCTTTTTTAGCCATGTAGCTTTCATTAGCAGTGAACGTTCATGAGCATGGCATAAAAATTCCCATCGAAATCCTGTCAGGTTTATTCATGCTAATCAGCATATGCTAAGGCTAACAATAAACATTATGAATCTTGCTTTTAACCTGTTAGCAAAATGATTCAAATTTGTAAATGAATTATTAATATAATCTCTCTCTCTCTAACAAAAAAAAAAAAACTTTTGCTGATTTAAGATATAGCTTGGGTTGTGTGAGAAGTGAGAACAATATTTATGAACATGGCACTTCATTCTATAGTAATTGAGATAAGACTGTAAAGTGTCTTTTATTACAATTCATTTTATTCATACTAATTTGGGAAAAAAACAACAACACAGCATTTAACGTAAGCTCATCCATGACTGCAGTACCATGTGATCGGCTGCTGTTAATAAACACAAAATACGCATTTTATTTTTATTTCTTTAATAGATGAGTTCATATCTGTTCATATCCCAAGCTCTGTAAAAATACCACTAAATGTTACGTTATTTTACATATACTAAAAATCGTGTATTTCCGGAGGTCCATATAATCTGTAAATATATAAATATGAGCAAACTTTAATTGTGAATATCCACATGATTTTTTAAGGTGAGTTGGAGGTGGAGTTAGTGTTAAAAAAAATTTGAATGGCAAATAAATACAATGTTTATAAGTGATCATAAGCTGGGTTATGCAGAATAAAAACATTTCACTGCGTGTATGTGTATGTGATAAATAAAATCTGAATTTAAAATTTGAATTTAAAAAAAAAAGATGAAATAAATAAAATATAAATGAAAAATAAAATGATGAAAATAATATAATAAATACATGTCTTTATGTATGTGCAAATATTGGAAATCTATGATTATATTGAAAAGATTTGGATTTAAGAGATTTAAGAGATGAGCAAACCGTGATTCGGTGCATTTTGAGGCCAAAGAGGAAATAGCAAAATGACAAAAGGACATCACAAGGTTACAGCTTAGATCGGCTACATTACCCAGGCTGCAGATGTGTGTAAATGGTACTTTTATCCAGCAGGAGGTTTGGGAGACAAGCTGGGTGACCGAGAGACAATCATTTTGTGCATTTACGTCCTCCACTCATGCGTCTCAATGCGTTGTGGTCATGTGGGAGGTCTGCAGTAATTAGTGATATAGACGTTTACTGTGGATTATTCGAATCGCAGCTTTACAGCAGTGTGTACAATCATCATTTTCTCAGCAAAGCCTGCCTTCTATTCATCTAGCTATATTTTCTTTTCTACCTTGAAGGGAAAAAAAGAATGTTGAGGAGTTGAAAGGTTGCCAGGGTGTTTGATTTAGGTTTATTTTATTTTATTCGTATTTTTAACAAAGCCTGGTTCAGCAGATGTTCTACGTTACAAGTAAAAAATAAATGGTGCACGTTGTTTTCACATGAACGACTGAATGACCTTCAGGTGAGGAAACGTTTATGCAGATTTTAGGGGTTAGGTCACTTTGATTGCCATCAGATCCACCACAGAGAGCTCACACCAAGAACAGTGCTGGAGGATGTATGTATCTATTTTAAAACAGAACAAATAATTATTTTATTAGGATATAGAAAGTCTCTAAGATGACGTGTTGACTTGTATTTATTTGGGGGTTTTTTTCTTTTTTTTTTCGTCTTATAAGGTTGATTCGACCTAAAATGCAGTGATGCTTCTATACCGCACTACAAACCTCAACTAGAAGGTAAGTGTTACGACTGCAAATTATAGCGTTCACAACCTTATCTAGGAATTACAGCAACACTAGCAAGCTTAACAAAAGAAATGGCAATTTAGCTTTTTCATGCTGGCTGGCAGAGATAAGAGCAAAATCAATTAACGCTAACAAAACAGGCATGCTTGTCTATGAAACAGACTTGCTATTTCTATGCTAGCATTTTACCTGCCATTTTTTGTGACCAGACAGTTGTCTTAGTCGCAAGTGCCAGAGGGGCTAGTCCGCAGTTAAACAACCGGAAAGAATAATTAGACATAAAAAAAAAAAAAAAGACAACATTAATAGCATCATGTTAAAATAAAGAGTTAAAACGCACACTGTTAATGTCCTAAAAAACAAAAAGGCAGGGAGGGAGGGTATGAAAGCATTCTCCCATCCCAGACACCAGCCCCATGCGCCTCATCTGTCAGGACGTCACGCTTGCTTGCTCAGTTCAATTCTCATTTCACTCTTTATCGCAGCCCGCTGAAGCCCTTACGGAGGAAATTAGCTGGCCTGAGCAGCGGTGATAAGAAGACGCAGAGGGAGGACGGGGGCCGTCACCATCGCCGCAAGGTGAAAGGAAAAAAAGCCAAAAGAAAAGGGGAAAGAACACCGCCAATGACATCATGCCGTCGTCCACTATGCAGATATTTGCCTTCATCCTGGCGCTGCTTGGGGTTCTGGGTGCCACCATGGCCACTTTGCTGCCCAACTGGAAAGTAAGTGTCGCCATGGGCTCCAACATAATGACTGCAATCTCGCAAATGCAGGGCCTATGGATGGACTGCACCTGGTACAGCACGGGAATCTTCAGCTGCACGTTTAAATACTCTGTCCTGGCGCTACCTGCTTACCTCCAGACTGCCCGCACCACCATGGTCCTCTCCTGCCTGCTGGCAACTCTCGGGCTTTGGTTGGCAGCCCTGGGACTTAAATGCACTCACTGGGGTGGTAGTCAAAGCTCCAAGGTACAAACTGCGGTTGCTGCGGGCACATGCTTTGTCCTTGCCGGCTTTTTGTGCCTTGTTCCCGCAGCCTGGTTCACCAATGAGGTCATCACCACCTTTATGGACTCCAAAGTGCCCCAGAGTGGAAAGTACGAGCCGGGAGGAGCTGTTTACCTGGCGTTTGTGTCGGCCGGGTTTTTGTTAGCCGGAGGCGTCATTTTTTGTCTGTCGTGCCCCAGAAAACGGGACGGCACCACAAATTGCGGAATATCCAACCCTGACAAGTTAATAAGGCAGGAGCAGCAGAAAATGAAGCAGAAAGAACAACAGAGCCAGACGGAGCCGCCAGCGCCAGAGCCGGAGCACAAAGACAAACCAGTACAGGAGGATCTCCAGCTAGAACAGCAGCAGCAGCAGCAGTACTACTCCCCATCTCGCAAGCGACCTCAGGACACCAAGGCCCTCTACAGTCTGCAGGACTATGTTTAAAAATCCGAATCAGTCTCAGGGAACACGGCTCAGGATGTACAAGCGGCTGTCAGAAGCGATGAGAGGAAGAAAGAGGGAGGAGTGATGACGCCGGCGACGCTTTTCTCCCCCTTTCGTCCGTTCTTTCATGTACTGCGAACGTATCATAAGTGTAAGTGGAGGTGTTTTCAAAACCATAGCAAGAACAGTGTAAAGTCCTCAGGTGAAACACGCACTGCCGCAGCAGCAAACGTGGCATGCTAGCAGGAAAAAAGTTCTGGCTGTGTTTGCATTGTTAGAGATAACAACGCTGCTACTTGCCAAAGCTTTGAATTTAAGCCTGCTTCTGACTTCATTCACATATAAGCTTTTATTCTAAAATGCTGCTTATAGCTTGATATCATTGCAGAATGCTTAGCAACTATACGCAGCCGACACACATGAAACGGTGACGGTGAAACATATTGAAGCGCACATCATCTGAGCTAATGATGCTCTTTGCTTTTCCATTAGCTTCGCTCCGGATGGGTGCACGCTGCTCATTTATTGCACATAAGCACAGATGCGAGTGTGTGGGTACACACACACACACACACACACACACACAATCAAGCTCTCCTCCTCCTCCACACACACACACACACACACACACACACACACACACACACACACACACACACACACTCTTGCTGCAGGGGTAATGGGGTCTTGCACCCAATCATTTTTACTGTGCGTGATCGCCTGTCATTGGTGCAGGAAATGCAGCAGAGGCTGTTCTGAGGGACGCTGACATCGCTGCGGAGTGTTTTGCCCCTAGTTCACCATACAAAACAAATCCCTTCAGCCATACTCGAACCCTTTAATAGGTTTGTCAAAACATTCCTCACCATAGGTCCTAGTTTACAGAGAGAATGGGGTTTATTTTTCCATCAGAAGAGTTTCTTCTCCAGAGAAGGACCTGATTTATTATGTTTTTCACATGTTTAATGTATATTTGTTGATATGGATTTTTCTCCGAGACTAAAGGTAGCTAGCAAAGTAAAGGAACTCATATCAGTGGATGTTAACAAAAAAAATGCAATTCCCAATCAGTTTTTCAGAGACGTTATTCAGACTTTCTGTAAAACGTAAGCATGAAATCGAAAGATGTATGCTGCAACATGATGTGGTGGCCATCTTGGAATTTTTTAAATAAAAAAAACAATTAAAATGAATAAATTATATGTATATATATATTTTTTTAAGGAAAATATTCCTAAAAAGATGAAAGAAGTGCAGGTGATATATTATATTGAGATTAAATTCTATTGTCTGGTGGTTAGGATGGAAGAAAGAGAAAAATAGTTTATACGTCATTGTTTTTCACACTTTTCTGAATTCTTCATAATAATTTGTATTTTTATTTGTGTGTGTGCGTGTGTGTCCGTGTGTGTGCGTGCGTGCGTGTGTGTGCGTGTAATTCATTGTAAGAGTGTGAAAAAGAGCCTGGAAAATGAGCACGTGTCTGTAGCTGCTGTAATATAAGCGTTAACCCGGAACGGTTCATTTGTTTCAATATTGCGGTGGTGTTACAGGAACAAAATGTTTGGAAAATGTTTTATTTATTATATATAATGCCAGCTTGTCTTTATTTGTTTCATTGCCATTGGTTATGTCATTGTTTCGTAGTGCGCCGTTCACTTTATCAAACACACCTGTTTCACTTTGCAGGACGATTTAACGCAAAGAAAAAGATAAAAGCCGAGACTCCTTGGTGAAGAAAAAAAAAGACAAAGAAGAAATATTTCTAGTGAGATTAAGACACTGAAATGACAGCGGAATTGAGAACTGGTCTTAAATTGCTTCCTTTGTCCTCTCACTTCACTCTGCACGTGCGCACATAATAAAATGATGCCTGACGGCGTCGCGCGCGCGCCATAACCGAAATCCTCCAGGTAGATCGTTTCAGAACACAGAGTTTATTACGCGTTTTTCTTCTTCTGATCTATTTTATAAAATGTTCACTTCATGCCACAGATCACAGGGAGACGTGTGTATGTGGATTAACATCCTCTGTGGATTCATCTCAACAGCACGCGTGCGTTTTCCCACCACTGAATAAAGTGCAAGTCTGCGTGAATTTTGCCTTGTCTTTTTAATTTTTATTGTCTTATGAGTAAACATTATTAAGGACATGATGATACCAATTATTAATTCATTCCAATTTAATTTCTATGGCGAGTTTAACAGTAAACATTGTCCCCAAGCAGCTTCTCGGGAAATAGAAACATTTTTATTTAATGAATAAAGAGGAATCATAAAAAAAGAAGTTAAATTGATCCCACAGTTTATTAGAAACTCTTACAGTTTTCAAAGATTTGTAATTTAGACCGAATTCAGCACAAAGGTGAAAATTGAAAAGAAAAGGTTCATTCAAGTTGCAGACGTGGAGTAACGGGGAGTGTGTGTGTGTGTGTGTGTGTGTGTGTGTGTACGAGGTGCCTCAGATGGGGGGGTCGTGCTGTATGGTGTGTGTGTGTACGAGGTACCTCAGATGGGGGTCGTGCTGTATGAGGTTAAGTCACCTCCCTCTGTGACGCAACGAAGCGGCAAACCCACTCCATTACCACACCTGACTGATCTCGCGTGCATGGTTCATCCAGCCCACTCCATTACCCACTCCACGCACCAACGCCACCAAACCCACCACCCGTTAATAAGAAGGGTTATAAAACTTCTTTATTTTTTGGATTTTTTTTTCAAATGTTCATTTCATGTCATGCATATACAAACAACGGTATGCATAATCGATCATTTTATGTGGATTAATATCTTCTATGGCTTAACAGCAAACGTGGGGTTTTGTTTTATTAATGATGAAATAAAAAGTTCAACTGTGCAGGCTCATGTCACATATTCTGTCTGTGGCTTTGTTAGTTTCCCTACAGAAACATTGCTGTAGATGTGAATGAGTGTGTGCATGCCAGTCAACGTGCATTCCTATTTCCTGCCAGATCCACTGCAACTCTGACCAGCATGAAAACAGAAGAGGAATAATGAAATGACACATCCCATCCAATTAAACAGATATACTGTAGATATAAAACATGTAACTAAATGTAAAAACATATTTCAAGGATTAAATGAATGAGATGAAAGCATCCGAGAATCTACACTGTGATCCACAATGCAATTTCATAGTATCTTTTATACATTTATTTATATAAGAAAAACGAAATGTAGAATAATTACTCAAATTTCCATAAATGAAATGACTAAATGAAATATCACATCAACAAACACAGTACACGCAGATCAAAATCTAATGCCCCAAATCCCTTTACAATAATCAATGTGTCTTTTTGTAGTGTATTTCAAAATTGTTTTGAATCATCTAAATGCTTGCTAGGTATCTTTAATAAATAACTAAAATAATCATTAGATTCAGTTTTATTCATATTTAATAATGTACCTGTATTTCAATAATCCCACAGCTAATTAAGCAGGAGTTTAGTTACTTCTGAGACTTCATCTGAAATTCCCTATCGGAAAACCTGTAAGGATCTCCAACTTCAGCATCTTTTTACAGATTATAAAACCATCTTTATTTACGAGATGTATTCAATTTCAGAATCTGATGATTAATGTGTGTAAACGTTCAGCAGATCATCTATGATCAAATTCAGCTAATCTGAGTTTTTCTATGTACTTCATGTTTCTTTATATTTATCATTGTTTCTCAGTTAATTTGCTCCGTAAATTTGTAAATTATCTAAGATACCTAATACATAGATTTATATTTCCGTATTTCAGTAGTATTACATCAGATACTGTATAGAATCGCTATTACGCTGTACTTGTGTGTAATGTGCGTAAATGTCCAGCAGGGGTCAGTACTGACTATGTATTTCAACCTAGCACTCAGTTTATTCAGAAACGCGTATGAAGTATTTTGTGGCGTAAAAAATGCCCTTTGTTTATTTAAATCGATGCTATTTGCACTTTATATTTGTATCTAATTAGCCTGCTAAAGGCAGGTGTGGTCGTTATATACAAATGTAACATCAGCTTGTTTTCGGTACAAATGTTAGCTTTGTTTACTATTATGCTCATTAGCTTCTTATACAAATATATTAGCACACACGTTAGCACTTTTTATTTAATGTGCCAGCTGTTTGCTAGCTTTCCGTACGAACTAATATAAATAGCGTGAGGATAATATATTTAGTTAATATTCAGGTATTTAAATGTTTTAAGATGAGTTTGTTGAAGAGAAATTGTTTTACTCGAGAAAATGTTATTGTTGCCAAATGACAGTCCATATTAAAGTGTATTATTCATGATATACTACAACAATTTGCCACAAATTAGTCTTTTTTAAAATGTATAACTGAACTATCTTAAGTACCCGGTCTTACCTGGGACAAAATTATATTTGTTTAAAAAATTTATTCCCACTTGAAATCTTGTTATACAAATGGACCCTACTCAAAATTTTTGTAAAAGTAATGTT
>JAOUQX010000028.1:5611172-5622993 GCA_028566295.1 Liobagrus marginatus
TTTAAATCTCTTTAGTTAAAACTTTTATTTAGTATCCGGACCAATCCAGATGCATTCCAGATATGTTCCTGATAGAAATTCCAGATGGGACCTAGTCTGTGACCTTCCCCTGGTTGTGTAAGGTAGGTCAAAAGGTGCCCATTTCAGGGGCAACCTACTGTTCGGTAAATGTGTACTTTCACGGCCCCCTAGGTCCAAAAATTTGGATCCGGCTAAAAAACAGAAAAATCTTATTATACAAATCTTATTATAGTAATCGGACCATTCCGGATGTGATCCAGTCCAAATTTTCAGACCACTGGACCGTGGATCAGTTAAACTGTGGATTTCAGTAAAGAACACACAGACAAACAAGACAATATATATATATATATATATACATACACACTGCATATATGTGTGTGTGTATATGTATATATATATATACACTGTATATATGTATATTTGCATCAGTTTATTATTACATTTCACAAATCTGCACCAATGTTCTGCTGTAAATTATTTGCAACTCTGTACACTGTGGGTGTATGCGTGCGTCTGTGTGTGAGATGTGGCATCATGTGATGCACCCAATCCCAGACTGTTGGCTCAGAGAAATCATCTCAAGGCCACAAGTAGAAGGATTCCTGGAGCCCAGCAGTCTAACCACAACATCCTTTCCGATAAGCAGACGCTGCTGGTGCTCCGAGTCGAGAAGCCCTACATTCCTTTCGTTGATTTTGTTCATGCTTCTGCTGAAGCTGCCCACAACCCATCAGAATGTGGTGGTTTATTCCGTTCTCTCAGTTAACGCAGAGATTTACCTTTTTTTGGGTTGTCAAAATCTTTCAGTAGAAATGTCCCAGTTATGACTGTCAATTTTTAACATTATGACTGAACCATATCAGACCATACACTAAAGAGTCATTATAGAATAAGATGTTCCCTGTATTAAATACAGAAGTTGTTTTACTTAGATTTAACCTGTTTTTAATTAAATGTGAATAATTTCCATATTAGGTGAATTAACTTGGTAATTGAGTATCTCACTTTCTCCATTAGACAACATGCAATAGGCCACTACCTAAAGCACATTTGTGGCATTTTTATTTAAAACAACTGCTCATAGAGGCAGTATTGCTATCTCACGAACACTTCTCCCAATAATAAAACTCAGTCACACAAGACATTGTTCGTCTTACATGCGGCTCACTTGGCTAAAGAATGAGCTCAAGAATCATCCTGATCTAAAAAGAAAAACATTCAACACATTCAATCATTCCTCTTTAGTGACAATTTGATCATGGACAGTGTCTTATGAAACTAAGTTTCTGTGTCCTGCTCTAACTACTAGTCTAACTACCACATAGTTATATAATTAACAGTTCTAACAGTTGAGTGTATTAGAGCAAGAAAATCATTACATTCGTTAGGGCCTGGTGTACTTTAGTACTAGGATTAGAAGTCTGTAAGGTGGTTTATGTGCTCCATATCCTTTCCACTAGGGGGCAGTCTTTAGTCGAGAATGCTATTGTTGACAACGCTATACAAATCCATACATGGTAACGTTCATTGCTGTAGTAAATCGGTTTCTCTAAAGCCATTGCTTGGATGAAGTTCATATGGACCTGGTTTTATCTTTTGATTACAACAATGAATAATACGAGTAACGTTACACGCTGAGTGTAAACCACAGTACTAGTACTCACGTTCACGCCCAGTATTTCGGTCAATGACAACAAATATGACTAAACATCATGATGTGGATGTCAAAAAGTGTTGAGTCACCAGCCATGGGACTTAACCATCTTGTCTTTCTGAAATGAAGCAAACAAGCCAAACATTAGCGGTCCCTTGGAAAAGCAACCTGCTTAATATTGAGCCAGCCCAATTTAACATGCCTCGCCTAGCTAATTAGTGTCTTCATTGCACTTAAATGAGTTGAATACGGTACGGTGAATGTGTTGGAATTAAACCTTGCAGGGGAGCAGAAAACGTATTATATAACAGAACAGATGAGTAAACAGTTTGTTGCTGTCCCTGCTGCCGAGTTTCATTTTGTTTTGGCTCTTTGCATTTTTTTCTATGCGTGCATGGTGAAGTTAGAGCACTCGTGGATTATTGATTAAGGAACATCCATTAGTCGTATGATTTTGCTGGGATTTTGCTTTGAGATCTTCTCCCTCTCACACATTTTTCGTCCTCGCTTCGGTCATCTCTGGCTTTCTCATTACCATGTGTATTAAGTGGATATACAGATCAAACTGAGTAAAATGTATTAAGTATATGTTAAAAGATATATAATAGGTGTTCTCCATGGTGATGCTAGTCTAGGACAGTTAATTGGTTGCTTCTGGCTTCATTATGAGCTTCTTAATCACGTGTCTGACATTCAGGCACAGAAATACACTGTTAGAAATAAAGAAGACACGGTCAAAGCCAGTGGATCTTTGAGAAGAAAAATAACTGTGCTAATCCGAATACAAATCCGCTGTGGGCGGAAACTGTGGGCTACAACCAGTTTGAAGATGTGATATACAGACAAGCAAATAAACCTCTATAGGTTGTAGCATTTTTCCACTTAAAGCAATCCTATAAATGAAGCTGCATCATCTAATTTTAACGTGTGACTTCTTTAGCAAGGAAGGCAAGTCTGGTTGTGAATCCTAAACTGAAAAATGTTGGAAGACACGAAGATCCCCCTCCTTTCCTTCATCACCACCACTACCATCATCCTCACCATCATCACACACCTCTACAGCAGCAGCAGCGTCACCACGGAGAGATTCAAAACAACAGCCAGCGCTCTGCGCATGGAGACCTCGGAAGCCACCAGCCTGGTGGAAATCGGGTATTTCGGGGTGAGCAAGCCAAGCGCTATGAGAAATTGTTGAATAAAAGTGACAAGGAAGATCGTGGTTCGTCATATCGGATGGGCAGCAGGTACGACTCGTCTAAAATCGAACCGACGAGTAACGACGACAGCAGCAGCAGCAGCAACAACGACTGCAGCGAGTCGTCTCGAAGTGGGAACGGCTCCGGTTTTGAGTTTAATCATTATTATGGGGATGGAAGAAGAGGAGGGCCTTGCTTTGATCAACATGGCGGACAACAAAGCCTTGGTGCTGTAACGCATTCGGCACGGAACAACATGGATCAAATGCAAAACTCGCACGAAGAGTATCACAATAATCCGTACAATCACTATCCGAACTACCGACCCGGTTACGGTGGGGCTGGATATGGGATGATGAGCCCGTCGCGGCAGGGAAACGCCATGGGCCCGGGCAACAATTCGGCTACAGTCGCCGCCGCTGCTCACGGTAAAGCTGCTATGGCTTCTCCTTCTGCCCCGTCTTCTGCTACGAACATCGCTGGCTTTCAGAGGTTTCCGCCAGGCCAGAGTAAGCAACAGCACCCATCGGGCGCCACGCCGACTTTAAATCAGCTTCTGACCTCTCCAAGCCCGATGATGCGCTCTTATGGCAGCGGTTATCAAGATTACAATAATAATCCCTCGGCTCAGCAGCAGGCGAGCATGGGGCTCGGCAAAGACATGAGCTCCCCTTACGGCTCCTCAAGCCATGGCTGGGGGGCACAACAAAGAAACCACCCGGCCATGAGCCCTGGAAATAACGGCCAAGGAAGCAACAGATCCCAGGTTCAGTTATTTCGATTTTTCTTAGTTTGTGTAGTGCTTTGCAACATAACCAGTAAGCGTTGTTGCTGCTCAGACTGACTATTGGCCTGACCGCTAGCTAACTAGCCAACTAACAGGAATGGAAATGCTAACGGCTAGCATTAGCTTATTTTTCCACGATTGTTTAAAAAGAAGGGCCCAAATTTTGTGAAGGATAATGAGGGTTCTTTTATTTTACATTGATAATCTTTGCACTGTTTTTGTGTTTAACTACCTTGGGTCTTTCGAATGTCTAACAGAAATGATATGACAACGTAACTTTCTTCCCAAGGTGACTTAGCCTACACCTGGTAAAAGGCTAGTTAGCATTTCTTAGCGCGATGTCGCCCTTTTCGAGCAAACCTAGGCTAGCGAATGCTAGGTAACGAGGCTAGCGCTAGCTAGCTTTGATGGCAACGAAACGTCATTCATTCTAAATATAATTAACCAGTGGGTTCAGCTTCAAGAATCTATTTGTGTGTTTGTATAGGTTTTAACTTTAAGCTATTTTCTCGACAGAAACATATCGAGCGGCCTTTAGTTGATTATGTTGTTAAACCGCAGACCGCGAATAATGACAACCCTCTGGCACAGTACTTCTAGCTAGGTTAGCGTAACTGACGTATTGAGACCCATGAACGAATGTCATTTTTGTCTAGTGAATTGCAGTGCGTCTTGTAAAATTACATATATAATTCGCATTATATATTTGCTACCGCTTTCTTGTTAAGTAGATATTTAATTTAGTTTTAGACGGGTTTATCTTGGACAACCAAGTAGTTTCAGTATAATCTGTACGAAAAAGCTAATGCTAAAGTGAGAGCTAAAGCTTAAATAAACCTAGCAGTGATTGCTAGCTAAAATAGCAAGCGCTAATCCGTTAATATTTTTTTATTTTAATAAACAACTGAAAGGGTTGCATTCGCAGCATTTAAATAGATCAGAGACTTGACACTGAGTTAATGTACTTTGTAAAAAGCATGATTTGTTAAGATATTCTATGGAATATAGGTTTCATTTAGATTTTTATGAAATATAATGTAGCTGTCTGGATTGTCACAATGCACACAGGTGTTCACTCCTGTATGACAAATAGAGTTTAGGGATGTTTAATCCTCATTACCTTTTAGTGTATCGTTTCGTGACTGATCCTTTTCCTTTGAAGTTTTATTTAAAAAATATTGTCTATCATTGCATTTGTCTTGAATAATAAAGTTGTATATTTGATCCCCTCAGTTTTGAACCTTGTGTAGTTGATTATATTGCATATTTCTATTCTGCATGATAAAATCTACGATACCTTATATAACTAATAGATAGTTCAAGGTTCTAAGATTTATCAGTTTTATTAGAAGCAGTGTGTGGGTTTTTTTTTTTTTTGATTGTTTTTAGTTCTTGATTTTTAAAGTGACAGATTACAGTCCAATGTAGACCCGAGCTCTCAGGCATTTGTGGGATTTTAACTCCGAACCTTATGTAAGCTTAGTTACTTAACCACCACATACTACCGTTGCCACTACCACCGCTGCATGCTTATCCTGATCCTGCTCTGGGAGGATCAGTAGCCTTGACCTTCACACATGCAGATTAGCCATGTGCTCTGTGTTTGTGTGTGTTATTGCCCGTGCTCTCTGCAGGAAATGTATGTTATATCTCCTCTGTGCCCTGATCGTTCTCTCTGTCCAGCTTTGAGGTGACTGAAGGAGTGGCCAATGCACCTGGCAGGTTTTTTTCCCCTCCACACAACATTAGGGATTCATGATTATTTTATTTTTTTTCAGAAAACTCGGTGTTCTTAGGCACTTTAAGAAATGTCACATTTTTACTCTAATATATCTATAGAATGAAAGGTCATAAATCAGTTTCAGCCAGATTGATCAAATTGCAAAATGGAAATAATGAGTCTATCTTCAGGGTATGGGAATGGCCCAAAAGTTATCCCAAGTATTTTTTGAAAGCCTCTAATTAATATATTATTTACTCTAGGGATGCCCTGATGCCAGTTTTTAAGGATCAAGTAGCAGTAGTTCTTTCTTCGTTACTCGCTGATACTGATGCCTGCATTTTATTTTCTATATATATTTTTAGTTATCTCGTAATCCTCCAAGCACAACACATTGAGACTAATGAATATAATGCTGTATTAGCTTTCGAAGGGCATAATAAAACAAGAAAAAGGCATTCATTTTGAAACATTTCCACACTGCTGAGGCGGCCATTATGGTTGTCGTATGTCAGTTCTGACACTTGTGTGCAGAATTCTGTAAATTATGTCCTGTGAGGTATCAGTTTTTGCTATCGGGGTATTGTTACCAGTTACAGGTATATGGTCTTGGTATCAGGCATCCATAATTTACACCTTCAAAAGTGCATAAATTAAAATATAGTGGTTTTTATCAGGGATCCGAATCTCAAGTTATTATTTACGCTCTGGTTTAACAGGATTATTTATATAATAATAACTTCCCTTACATTCAGACTAGCAAACCACAAGTCACTTATAATGTGACTTACGGTATCAATCATTATACAAGTCTGTATAATGTGGAGCGAGAGCTGTTGTACGTGGGTGTGTTCTGTCCAGCTCCGATAAGAATGAGAGGGTGTCATGACCAAAATGTAGCCTAGAGCACATGCAATTGTATTTAGAATAAAGTTGAATCATTTTTAGATAACATGAAAAAAGATTATGAAAACTTGTTGTTCGTTATGTGTAGTTGACATAATCGCAAGTACTGGCAACAAATACTTTCCAGAAACACCAGTTTTTTTTTATCTTTTTTGTATTATCTATACAGATTTGTTTTATAGGATGAGTTGAACATTGAAAACATTTATTCTAGCAGTAGATAGAAATTAAATGCTTGAAGAAATGAAAGTTGTGGGCATATTTAGTGTGTGCACTATACCTAAGGTTTAGAAATGACCAGTCGCCTGTCACTATATTGTGGAAATCGCATCTGTTTACTGCATGCACATAATAACTGAGTTGGTTTTCTGTTGGGTTCTTGCTCGCACGTGTAAATGTACCTTTACACATGGATGTGTATGATGAAATAAGAGACTGTATTTGTGTTAGTGAGTGAGTTTAGACTACGCTAATAACTACATTTGTCTTCCATAAATAATTTGAAACACTTGCATGTAGGAACTGCGGATTCATTTGCCTTTTTCGTTTTAGTAATCACTGAAGGATTCTCCAGTTCACTAACTTGTTCTTCATAACCTTTTCTCTAATTGAGCAGTGAGGTAATCTGTAATAAGTTTAAAAACTTAAGTTTAACACCCTCACTCTTATAAATGAGTTCTCATCTATTATTTATTTATTTATTTTTCTCATTTAGTTTCATTAATGCACTTGGTTATTTCTTTAATAATACTATTGTGGCTGGATGATCAAATCCCCCAGAGCCAAGTTCCACGTTCTAGTGGAAAGCCTTTTCAGAAGTGTGGCATTTTTATTGGAGTAAAAGTAAAAGACCAATTCTGGAATTTGATGTTCAGGTAACACAGGTATGTGACTGTTAGGATTCCCAAATATTGACCATAAGTATATTTTTAATGTATCATCCAGTATCATGTGTGTCTGTGTGAGGAATTTGGTGAAGGAACGGGAAAGGGAACAAAGTGAAAATTGCAGTGTGTGCGAACGTTGGTTGCTGACACTCAAACTGGTAGTTTAAAGTGCCTTTACAGACACTCAATTGCACACATTTTCTATAAGTGCTGCTCCAAATTGCCCCGAATTTGGCTGTGACGTGAGAAGATTAGCTTGGATGGCTCTTGCTCCTTTTTTTGGCAAATGAAATTCGCTGGAGGATGAGCCTGACTCTCCCTATCAGCGTATGGCACGCTGCCATACACGCTGTGTTGTCTTCAGCCCTGTGAGGTCAAAAAATGTTGGCCTGTTTGCCTGTTGTTCTAGCAAGATTCTGATATAAAGATTGCAATATGTCACCGAATCCTTGAGTTTGTTTGGTCAAAAGTTGTTTTCTATAACTGCAGCTTTAGGAGAAGTTACAGCTGAAATTTAAATCATGTGTTGATGTTATTATGCTTGTTTTAACATTTTTAGGCTAACTTTGTATCTTAGTTTTTTATTTAACTAATGATTCTGGCACAGGAAAGCCTTCAGGAAAGGGTGTCGTGTCTTTTTTTTTTTTTTAACTCGCAGGTAATTTCAAAAGTCATTATTGACCTTGAGGACCAAGAAAAATAGAGGCTGGGTATTTAATAACTGTAATGAACGTGAGAACAAGAGCTAACCTGAGTAGTGTCATAACCATAAGCATGTAGTATCGGTGGTAATAAAAATGGTTGGCATTAGTAAAAGGCTAAGATTTAAAGGTTTATTACACTTCATATTGTTATGTTTTAGGAAACCTGCCATTAGGTAACTTTGCTTTCTGTCAGCAGATAACACTTCAAGCATTGATTATTTTTCCGTCCATGACCTTTCTATTTTTCCTTTCTTTAATTTCTAAATTCCGTTGATTAGTCCTGTACGTGTATTTTTTTTTTTGTTAACTATATCTGAGACAGTTTATGATGAACTGCTTATTCAGGTTTTATTCATGATTTTAGGATAAAGATTAGTTGGCTCACTGTTTCTATTATTTATTATGAAAGTACAGTTTGGTTGCTTTGGAAAGCTAAATATATTTAGTGCTAATTTAGCTATAAATAGGCTATTTAGAATTGTTTTTTTTACCAGCATATCCAAGGGAAATGCTGATTTTTCCTGACAGTTACCGTATTTAAGACTCCTTAGCCACTGTAGCGTCTGCTTGGCTTCCACACAATGAGTTAATTTTTTAAAAATGGCATAATTTTAAGTAACACATCAGAAAATTATGCCATTTAAAAAAATTTATAAACTCAGTGTGAAAGATTTATCAAGCTGTTAAGACAAAACTGACAAAGCTCAACATTTACCCCAGATGTGTTTGTAATTTGCTAATGACTGAGGAAAATGTCATTAGTAGATTAGCAACATATCTGGGGTTAAAAGTTGAGCTTTCTGTAAGGTTTGTCTTAACAGTTTGCTAAATCTTTTCCTTCAGCTACTGACTAGCTTGTGTTTTGCAAAGTTAGCACATTTGTTTAAACAGTATGGTGCCACAAACCTACAAAATGTAGCTTACAAAAACTAGCTTTTCTTTTATCAATGCAAGACTTTACTGAAGCTGTGTAAAAACTTTTTTTTGAATAAATATATTTTGTGAAAACTCTAAGATGGTTATTTGTGAGTAAATTAAAACAAATGTTTTATCAGGGATCTTATCCAAATGGTGATAATCCGTCAGGTGATAGACGTTGCTTGGCTTCAAGACCGATCTGAAACGCATTTCTGAATGCAAAAGTATTCTTTGTTGAACTTCTGTATCTATCACCAATTAAACGTTTTTGTTGTAACACAGCATTATACATTTACACCTCTCCCAAAAAAGATCAAACCTTTACAGGCTGGAGTATGCCATGAATGAAATGTAGTCTTCCCTTAAAAATTGCAAAATAGTTATTAGTGGTTTATCCGTAGGATATGGCGATTTGGATCTCAGTAACAAGTAGCAGTCACTGACACTAACCACTGAAACTCTCTTTGCAGGTTGCATCTATGGACGCCATGGCCATGAAGCGCTCCCAGCTTTACAGTATGTCAAACAGCCCTTATTCTCAACAGCCACCACAACAACAACAACAGCAGCAGCAGCCTGTCGGAGCATACTCCGGCCAGCCGTACGGAGCGCCAACACCACATCGATATCCAGTGGGAATGCAGGGGCGTGGCCAAGCTGGTATGGGAGCATTGCAGTATCATCAACAGGTACGGACAATTTCCAGCATAAGATCTAGTTTTCCGTTATTGCTAAAGCGTGAGGATAAGGCACCCTTTGAGAGACTGAAACAGGATGAAGCTGTTGTGGTAGTTATAGTTCTGGGGGTTATGCATGTATTCTAGAGGTTTTATTACTTTTTGCTCAGCACTTGCCAAAGTGGCCCAAAATGGTCATGTTGAAGGTGGAGCAAAAACGAGGCAGGGGTTTGGATAGTAAATTGGTCAAGTGTACTATTGATGAAATGTTTAAAACTAAGGCATTAAAAACACATTTATTTCTAGTCTGTATACCAAGGAAATATAATAAGAGCTGTGTTTCATGTCTCAAATGTTTAGTAGGTTTTCTTGGTGTACATTAATGACACTTATACATTTTGAATAATTTATAACAGCAGCTAAGACTGTATTTGCTATGCACTATACCAATATCAATACAATACAATATATTGTTATTGGTATAGAACTGGCTTTCAGGTGTATTTTGATTTGTGAGGACTTATTAATGTTGAGAGAAAAAAGAGGCAAAGAAATGTTAGTTTATAAGCGACATCAAAGCACCGTAAGAAATGACATTGTTTTGCTTTTGCATCAGTATATTATTGTCATTATTGTTTGACTACTCAAAAAATCTGAATTTGGGCACGCTAATATTGGAACATAATCATCTTCAGGGAAGTAGCTGTAACTTGATCGTGTGTGTCTTGTTTTCATTTTTTTCTAAACATACTACAAATAGGAATAAGATTAGGCAAGCCAATGCATAGCCGATTATAATTAATAATCATTTGAAAATTACAGGTTATTACCGATATGTCCGAACTCATTGTCTGTCGATGTTGTGCCCACAATGAAAAAACACACCCCTTGTATCTGCTAATCAAAGATGTAGCCGAAAAAGAGGTCTGAAGACAGCCATGTATATAATAGCCTGTGTTTGGTATCTGTTCTGTGCTGTGCTGGCTTGATGGTTTGTTTGGCTGCTTTCTGATAAGATTAGGTGAAAGCCGGCCTTCCTCTCTGCCTGCCAGGTGACTCTCACGTAGAGTTTCTAGGCGCGATCGCCCTAGTCATGGTCAAAAGATTGAAAAGTTCTCAGCCTGTGGCATAAAAAGATGGAAAACGTCAAGCTGCCCGAAAAGCACATCATTACTCAAAGGTCAGCGCATAGTTAGATTGTAGGAGGCTGGAGGGTTTGTGTGATCTTTAACCCCAGGGAGGGCATTGTGTCAGCCATGCTGTTATTTTTTTCTCTCACCAGCCCGAGAGAACAATAATGACTTTTATCTGCTGCAGGATTAGATGACCACAGGGCTGAGCTTTCCACCTGCTCACCTGAAATTGGCTAGTCAGATGCCAGGGGAACCCAGCAGTCACTCACCCTGACAGTTCTGGAGTGTGTGCGGGTTCCAAACACTAGCTTCGTTACGCAGACAAGTTCGGAGACAATACCTAAGCATAATACGGTACAACAGAAGAAAAAAAAGCCTCTTTAGCAATCTTTCACCAACCCCAGCATCTAAGTGAAGTGGGGTCGGCCCCTACCAACTCTAGCATGGGGTAACTGCAGTGAGAATGTGAATTGATTTGGCTGCAAAAAACGCAAACGCTGTGTTTTTATTTATTTATTTTTAACTTGTTTTTGGTCGATGTGGTGTGTGTTCTGGATATTTGGATGAAATTATAAAAGCAACAAACAAACCTAGTAAAACTGCATGCCTTTAAGCTGGTTGTTAGCTCGCTCCTTGTAAACATCTGTAATAATTTGTACAGTACATCTTTGCATTCTTGGTTCTCTGGTTATTTGTAATCTCAACCGTATGTTTATTTTAAATGTTTGTTTCCAGACTGCTCGTCTGTGCACCTGACAGACTTTGTGACTTTAATTTGTTGAGCTTTAAAGCTTGACAGAAAGGTTGTTTCTCTCTTTCTCTTCCTTTCTTTACTTGTGTGTGTGCGTGCGTGCGTGTGCGCGCGCGTGTGTGCGCGCGTGTGTGGTGAAAAAAAAAGTGCTGTTATTAGAAAATAATTTCCGAGTGAAGTTTCCATCTTAAAATCAGGAGTGTGTTTTAATCCTTAAAAAAAGTGTGCTTGTTTGTAAACAGTAGTTGGTGCAACAGTGGTAACATTTTACCCCTCGCACGGTCATGCTCAAAGAACCTGGAACTTCTGACTCCAAAATGCCGCCCTTTTTATCTCCCCCATTCAGTTCAATAATTTTTAGCGCAGTTTATATATCGCCACAAGCGGACACGGACAGCGCCTTAAGCGAACTACACGAAGCGCTAGCTTCCTATCAATCCCTACACAAGGACGCAGTGCTTATC
>JAOUQX010000028.1:5623093-5650311 GCA_028566295.1 Liobagrus marginatus
AGTTAGTCGTCAAAGCATTTCACTGTATGTTGTACCACGTATAATGTACATGTGACCAATGAACTTTGAACTTTGAAATCATTAACTAGAATCATAAAGACTTCAGGTTAACTTTTTTTTGCTGAAATAATACAAACCTTTATCTTCAGCCCTGCTTTGCTAGTTCTGTGCGTTGTGTGTCAAATGTGCCAATGTATTGTCCTGTGTGAGTATTATTATTAAAAGCAGTGCAGCAGAACAAAATATTCAGGTTTAAAATGTGTCTGTGTGTGCAGGCATGCATGCAGGAATGCTAGCTAAATGGTGCTGACACATCGCTGAAATAATTAGCAAAGGGAAATGGGCTAAGCAGTCGCCATACTGACTTGGCTCTGTTTTCTACTTGGCCTTAATGATAAATACAATTGGCTTCAGATGAGGCCAAAGGGGCCATGCCAGCTATTTCCCTCTTGTGTAACCCTGAGACTGCCTGTCATGATTTGGAGCTTGAAGGATTATAATATACACACAAACTTTTTCTCACTGTTCTTCATGAGCGTTCGTGCCGAAGCGGGGATGCTGTGCTGCTGTCAGTGCTGGTTTTTCTTTGCATTTTGCCGTCTGTCCCTTCAGTGTCTCAGCCCAGATTGTTAAGAGTGTAACGTTTACAATTATCCAGAGCGACTTACATTTGTTGTATTTATACAACTGAGCATTTGGAGGTCAAGGGCCCAGATTGATGGTTCTGGGAATCAAGCCCCCAATTTTTCAGCAGTCTAACACCCTAACCACTGAGCTACCGATTCCCCAATTCTGACAAACACCTCGTGTAAAAAAACACAAGTTTAATGTTTTCCCTGGAACACAGCAAACAATGTTTTTTTAAATATGATTTCTCATTTCCTAAACCACAATGGAATTATTATTGTGATCATTGATATCGGACTCTATACCGGGAGACTAGAGGCCATATGTTGGAATTCATCTAGTAAAATATTTCAGAGTCTCTCAGCACAGTGATTGCAGATCATCATTCCTTTTGATCTTTTCCTCAGAATGTATTTTGTTGATTGCTGAAGTTTGTGGCTCTGTGGGGTGTTCATGCGTGCTTGATGTGGTGTTTCTTCTCCAGCAGGTCCCGGCACAATACGGGCAGCAGGGCATGGGGGGATTCTGCCAGCAGGGTCAGCCTTCATACTTCAGCCCTCCTCATCAGCAGCCTGCAGCACCGTCTCAGCCTCATTACATGCAGCCACGAGCTGCAGCGCAGCAGGTAACCGGAGTCCTGCGACACATTCTACATGAGCACCAAGACACGTGCACATTCACAATCCGGCCTGAATGATGTGACCACTGGAAAGTGTGTTTTATTCACATGCCCATATGCATCTGTTTGTGTGTATGCATACAAGGTTGCAGTAATAAACATGAACTTGAGTGTGGAGGGCTTAAGGCTTGTGCACGTGAACAATAACAGCAAATGTGTTCTTCTTTGGTGCTGCTTGTATCCTCAATCCTCTGCTAATTCTTAATGAGCGATTAAGTCCAAGAGATTTTTCTTCTCTTCCTAACGAGCACCTTAATATTTTAATTATAACATTTTTTTGTTTACCTAGCTCTTATAGAACTCCCAGCACAAATATTACCCGCTATGTGGTACAGTGCTGGCAATGCTGGTGCTGTGTGTATTCTTTTCAACTCTCCCTGTCTCAACTGCTATCGCAATGAACCGGTGTGGACCTATCTGCAGCAGCTCTGTTCACCATGTCCTGGTCTGCTGTGTTGGAGCTCAGGGCTTAATCAGAGATTTAAACCTTCCTGGGAAGGAGGTGCTTCTCTCTCTCTCTCTCTCTTGCTCGCTCTCTTATGAAAACGCACTCATGTCCTGCTCTGTGCCAGGTTGTTTCATTCTCTCTTTAAGGGCGCGTGCGTGTGTGCACGTACGTGTCCGTGTCTCTGTGTCTCTATAGTTAAAGGCATTTAGAAATCAACAGCATGCCGTCCTTGTGAGGTCTCATCTACGTTGATCAGGGTTGTTCATCAGGAACACAGTCAGCATAGAGATAAACGGTGGACGTCTGCCAGAGTGTGAATGTCCCCTTAAATGCCAAGGTCCTTTTTAGATTAGACATGTAATGTTAAGCGTAAAATACTCTACATATGTCATCATATTCTCTGGAAAACAGGACATGTCTTCCTGCTGTTATTGCAACTCCAGACTTTGTTTGAGTTCTCTTTTCGGTTTCTTTCTTTTAGGCTCCACGGGACTGGTAAGTTACTACCCTCATTTAGGCATTTGAGACAGGCCCTTAATCCCACTTGCTCTAGGGGTGCTGTATGTTCTGGCTGACCCTGCGCTGTAACCCTAAACTTCCTAATAAGCTGGGATATGTGAAAAACCACCCATTGTCTCCCACCGGGGATTAATAAAGTATAATAAAAGTCAGATGATCGTTACTTGACGATAGCGCTGCATGTCTGGACGTAAGATGAAATGGAGTTCTTTCTTAAACTATATTTTCTGGCGTGTAAGATGACTTTCTACACCCAAATTATAATACCAAAATAGAGGGGGTCGTCTTATACGCCGGGTACAGAAAATACCAGGTGAAGAAGTCGCCAAAAACATGTTAAAAAGCCTACCGTGTGCTTGGCAATGCTGTATACAGTGCACGCCACTCAGCCAATCCTGAGAAACGGCGATGCATTCTGTTGCTGAATGATCAGAATATTGTCTTGTCTAGAAGCATTGACACGGTTAACCATAACACTGAGGTTCTTTATTTTTCTTAACGTGGAGGTAAACATACAGCGATGCCGTGGATTACGAGGTAAATCTCTGTTTACATAAACTTCCGCATTCTCTCATTGCCCAGTCATGGACCGTTTTCTCGCGATACTATTACCTGTGAATACCTCACTATTATCTGTGAATGAACAGTACTTCGTAGCGGTGTGTGAGTCGTTATTAATAACGGGGGCGATTTAACCAACACATAGCGGCTGGTTAGGTCGGTAATATAACCAATAAGCTGGTGTTAAGAGGTTTAGCAGAAAGGTGAACGGAGCTTGGTATGATCTGTGAATGAACAATACTTCGCAACCGGTAAACAGGCGTACTGGGCTTTAAATAGGTAGTGACCCGGAAGTGAATTGAGCGATCTAGAACTCCGGCAAAGGTTCTCGCGGAGGAGGCGGTGCTTGAGCTGTCGTTACAGGTGCACACTGTATTCTACAGTGTAACTGAGCCAAAGAAGAGGATTTTGAATGATTTTAAGTACCAGTAAGTCAACCGTTTTCATTACAATTACCATGTTTAAATCAAATCAGATGCTTTTTTGTGTTTCTGATTTTTCTTTTAAATGGTGGTCACGGGGGGGTTGGGGGGCGGTTAGAGGGGGTTAACTAAAGACAAATAAATCAAGTAAATATATACGTCTCCGATTATAAAAAAAAAAGGGTAGTGCGATGGCTGCAATAAACGTAAACCTATTAATATCGGTTGCCCATGATTTTTGGAATGGATTATTGTGAGAGGATGAGTTTAAGTCGCTTAACATTGGTTAATGGAAACTGCTTCTTTTCGCAATAGTTTTTAATTAGCTTGCAAAAGTTGTGCGGAAATTAGTAAAGACAACAAGGCTAATGTTTGTTTGCTGCTTCTTTATTTTGTGTTGGTGAGCCTCGGACATCGTGGAGGAGATGGGATGAACAGCGAAGTGTGTGAAAATGTTAAGCCAGATGAACCTCGTTTAACTGTGCTGGTTTGGCCGAGTTTGATATATGAAAGCGTTGCGTTGTAAAGACCCCACAACCTGTTTTGGACGAATTCCTGATCAAAACACTGAGAAGCATGTTTTTCTTTGGCGTTATGTTGCGTTCGAAAGCTTTTGTAGAAGAATTGAGAAATTGTTTTCAAAAACTGACCATTGTGGGATCTGTTGAATCATAGGAAGGTGTTGTTTTGGATGACTTGTCTATGCGATGTCAAAGATAAACATGTACAATGCAGTCTGTGGGCTGCTGTTAACTCCTACCTGGATGTGTTTTAATAAAAAAAATATTTATGAGGGAAGAGTCGAATGTAGTACACTACTGAAAGGAACTGAGAAGAGCTGCATGGTTGCTACTGGGGTTTTGAGGGGGGGGGGGTTTGACAAGAAGCTTCATTGCCATTTAAACCATATAAAGCTGATGCAATGCAGAGTGAAACGAAACAACGTTTCTCCAGGATCATGGTGCTACACAGAATAGATAGCTACATAAAACAACACAGCAAAGAGCTACATGCTACAAAAGTGCAATACAATACAATACGCCACAGGACAGTTTCATACAATATAGCTCCGACCGTAGGGCAACGTGTGGCATTGTGCAAAATAATGGCAGCATTGAGTAATTAAAAATGGCAGCATTTTGGCAGAGTTATGCGATTGCTTAAATGGTGTATTAACAGTTATTAAAGTGGCTGTGCATAAATGGTTTAAGTCACACAGTAGACTTATATTTAGATTAACTGAGCGTGTGTCGTGTTTTTTCATTGTATTGTCAATTTTCCCCTTTTAATAAACAGAAGAAACAAGTGTGCTGATATCACTCCTAGCATTATCCGCTGTTTGCGCAGACGTTATCCAGTCAGGTGTGTTCAGATTGGGCGCAGAGGAAAAACTGGCGCTGGTGCTGAGTTCAGCTGAACTTCATCTGAACCCTTGAAACCGTGACCGAGAGAAAACAACAGGGAAAATTCCACTCTTTCTTCTTTCAGGACTAAATAACCGACATGAAGGAATGCGGTTACTCAATAGCGCTCACACTGGCTGTGTGGTTCGGTTTTGCTCTGTGATCTCCAAAAGAGTTCAAACACCCTGTGGGATGAATCTGAATACCAGTGCAAACCTTTTAACCCTGTAGAAGAACGCCGGAACAAACAGAACAGGGAGAAGAGCGAGCTAGCTAGCTAGCTAGCAAGCTATGGCTGAAATGTTAGTGTTCTTTTACGCATTTAAATCAAAACTTGGTAATTGGTGAGGGAGCTTTAAAAGAACTTTACATAATGCTTCATGCAAGTGGTGTAAGAAGTTAGCAATGGTTTGGTTAATGTAAAAACATATGACCTCAATACAATAGTGATATATTTATACCTTTGTACCTACCGCTAATTATTATGTAGAAATATAATCTGGGTGCTTCAAACGTCGCGTGATTTCTATTCACAAAATGAATGCGAATCGCTTGTTTTTTTTTTTTTTTTTCATAAAGAAGTTTTAATGTGCTTTAATTTGAGTTCCATTATATGTAATAAATCAGCAGCTGCTGGATATTTGGGTGAAGCATTTCAGGCTTCTTTCTTCTGCATCCTGTGTGGTCCTGGACTCGTGCTTTATAGGATCCCGAGTCTTCAGTCTTGTATTATTTCAGCTGAGCAAAATCCCACACAAAGTAGAAGATCGCTTCCAAAACCTCCAGCCTTCTCCTCAAAAATGTTGATTGCACTCTGCCTACTTTTTTTCTTCGTTGGCTTCAGGTCAGCGTCTGCTTTTCCTCGTCACTGGTGTGATCACAGGAAATAGATTGTATATTTAAAAAGCGAACTCAATGCAGGATAAGTAAAGCGATTTTCTTTTTAAAGCGCGATTATGCCGTGGCCCAGTTACCTTTGTGCTCTCTTTTGCTCTTTCTCACACACACTCACACACACACACACACACACACGTTAGTGCATACATATAGTTAAATAAACGTCTGACTTTAACATGCTTGGAGTTTTTTCCCTCCTCCAATACCCACCCGCTCCCTTTAGGATTATGCACTTCTGAATGGACATCACACAGCGTGAGGTTCGTGTATGCTGCCATATGAAGCCTATGATAGCACACGGACCCACACACAGATTGTACATTTGTAATTTAGCAGATGCCCTTATCGAGAACGACTTACGTTTTATATAAAAAAAATTTTATCCAACTGAGCAGTTGAGAGTTAAATGCCTTGCTCAGGGGCCCAGCAGTGGTGCTGGGAATTGAACACACAATCTTCCGATTAGTTAGTAGTCCAACACCTTAGCCGCTGAGCTACCACATTATGGTTTCATGACATCGGGTCACACAGGACAAGCGATTTATTTCTACACTTGTGTCTTCGTACAGGATGCTCCTCAGGAGGCGTACAGCAGTAGAGCCCAGTCTGGAAAGCCAAACCACGACGATATGGGACTAAACCAGCAAGAGCGGCCATCAAGCCTTCCGGTGAGTTCTAGCAGACGTTCCCACACACAGGCATTTGGATCACCACCACATTCTAAATATTACTGTGTAAAAATGCAGACATTTGGAGAAAGAGTTGCTCAATTTTTTATGTTCCACTTTTTCTAAGACACAAATATGACTGCATATATTCCTTTTTTTTCTTCTTCGTCTTTTAATTCAAGCCTTGGGAAGCGAATAGCTTGCTAGTGTAATAATTTAGCTATTTATAGCTTAGAAGAAAAAAGAAGCGCTTAAAGATATTTGGGGAACATTCGCTGACCGCGAAAAACCACTGTTTAGCTAAACAGCTTGTACTCAGGACTGGACTTATGCACGGTCATGTTCACTGCCAGAAACACTGAGTTGGGCAAAGGTCTTGCATACAAATGGAGTAAAAACAAGAAGTATGACCATGGATATTATTTTTCTATAGTGTTCTGATCTGTGCGCGCGCGTGTGTTCAAATGCCGACACCCCTGCAGAAACGTGCCTTTTATTTTGTACCTTGTTCCCCTTCTGATTTTGCCTGAGAGCAAGCAAACAGCGGGGGGTGTGTGTGTGTTTGAGCTCATAAAAAGTGCAACTCAAATAATTCTAACGTTTCATTTTATTCCTTTTCCTACATCCCAAACTAGTAATCATGCATTGGTTTGATCATGTAGCACAACAAGCATGCAATGAGTGGCAGAGCTGGCCGGAGGAGGATGAGCTCCCCCTGCCGAGGTCCTCTTCCGCTTCACGTTTTTTTCCTCCGTCCTATCTTTTGGTTTTTTTCTATTCATTGCGTGGTGTGTTTTCATGCATCTTTGCTTAATTGTGGAGACGCACGCTGTACTTCTGGGTATTAGCACAGGGATGTGCTGGAAGGATCGCCCGTCAAAAGCACAGCTTGTTCGGGTCAGAATCGGCGGAATGGCAGCTTTTTGGTATGGCGTCAGTGTGGAAGGAGAAGAGAAGGGCTCTGTGTTTATGCATTCCTCTCTGACTGCAGCACTTCCTCTGCTGCTTCTTCACTCAGCACTGAGCTGTCAGCAGGCCATTGGGCGCTTAGCGCATCTCTTGCTGAGGTCACACAGCCTCAGCCAATTGGATGCCTCAAGGCATACTAGTGTTTTATATTTGCAGTCATGATGCCCCATATTTGCTTGTAGCACACCGTGTCTCACTGGCTTTAGAAAGCTCTTCATACAGCAGACATTAGGAATTCCATCACTTTATGGTGTCTGAATCTGTCACTAAAGAAGCTTGCTTTCTGTGCCTGCCAGTCCCAGTGAGAAAGGAGTGATCGCTGTACCGGTCAGCTGTAGTATAGGAGGTGTGACCTGTGTGACAGTCTTGGTAAAAGTGGGAAGCACAAACACAATTTGTGTTTGAAGCCACACTGACCACAGATTGTGCCCTATGTAACGGTCGTTCCCAGTAAACAATGTGTGGCCTGAGGTAGGCGTGTGAAGCCCGCTGAGGAAGGCGTGGCTTCCGTGCGAGTTCTGCCCTGTGGCGTCCATGTCAGTGCTGCTGAAGGAGGCGTGGACCTTATTTTAGCCTTTAAACAGCTTTAAAGGAGGTGTGTTTCCTGTGTTTGTCAGCAGCAGTAAAGGAGCAGAAGTCTAGTTAAAATATCACGTCGTTGTTGCCAGTTATAACTGCAGGTATAACGATGTTACTCATGTTATACCTTATCAGTTTGTTAACAATTACAATATTAAATCAGTCATTCATTATGCCCCACTTATCATGTTCAGGGTCGTGGGGGTGCTGGAGCATTATACCATCTTATTTGGATAATCGCCAGTTAATCGCAGGACTAACACTTACAGACAGACAACTGTTCACCCTCACATTCACTCCTATGGATCATTTAGAGTAGTAAATTCACCTATGCCAAATCATGTGTTTGGAGGCGAGAGGAAACCGGAGTACCTGGGGAAAACCCACGCAAGTAGGGGGAGAACATGCAAACTCCACACAGAAACACAGAAACCCTCCACACAGAAACAACCACAGGAACCATTCTGATTCCCAGAATGGGAATCGAACCCATTATCTTCTTGCTGTGAGACAGGCGTCTAAAACACTCTGCCAATGTTGCCCAGTCAATCGGTCACAAAAAAAAAGTGCAGACATGGACCTGTTAAGTACCGATACGGCAGAATATTGAGGGCTTTGTAGAAAAACAGAGGCATTTTTAAGGACACGATTACATTGTACATAATGATTAGTGAACGACAGTTTTTTGTGAGATTTAAGCTTCTGTTTGTTGGGATCGAACTTGTCATACAGACAATCCACATTAATTCAGAAATCTGCTATTACCAACATTTCGGCAGCTATAAACAGTTGTTCGCTTACTTTTTTCTTCTTCTTCAGGTTCTTATGCAGCTTGTTTCCGCAAAAGCAGCCCTTCCTGTGGCGGGAAACTTGGTCACAAACCACTGACGCTTAAAACTCCTTCTGTAAATGTTCAGCAATATCTTACCGAAGGCCCCCAACTAGTATGTGTTAAAAAGGTCTAAATATGAGACTGTTTTAATGTTTATTATTATTGTGCTTAGATTCTATAAATCATCCTTTATAGAAGTCTGTGTTGAATGATCTCTTCTAGAGTGTGTTAAGCATTACTGTGTTTGAGTGTAGTAAGATGCGATGACGTTCTTCTGTCTGGTTGCAGTGTGAGGATTGATGTTGTCTGCATCGCTGTCTTTGTGGGGGGTTTTTTCGTGTGGAAAAATTAACATTTCAGCAATTTACTCACGGTCAAAAAAAGGAACGCTTTTGAAAGTGACCACTGGGCGTTTTGTGTTGGTGTAACACAGCGGCGTCTCTCCACTGACCTATTTTTAGACGTCCATGTGTCACTCTGGCCCGTTGGCCCAATGAACCCTGCCAAGAAGAAGTAGGAGGAGTAAGATGGAAAGTGTTTGTTCGTGTGTGTGTGTGTGTGTGTGTTCAGAATCCTGTGACTCCTAATGTTAGCAGTAATGCTACTACAGGCCAGACCTGAAGCGTAACTGACACCGAGTGTTTACGTTCGGCTTCTTTCAGAACTCATTAAAGCCCGGATTTGCCTGCAGGCAGAATATCTATTAATCAAACGTATTCCTGTGATCTTCTGAGCGCTAACGGTCTCTTGCTTGCTCTCTTATTATTCTGCTGCAAAGAAGAAAGCTAGTTGCTCTTGTGGCGTTTATCTAAGCGTTTCCAAACCCACAGTCTTCTCTCAGAATTCTAAGCTGAGGCTTTGAAGTCGGGATGCTGCGGGTGGTGTTGCCATGGAGACACTTACGGATGCGCATGGTGCTCCTCTTGATGTCTCATCAAATTATTCTTCTAATGGAATTTTTAATCAGGGAACTTTTCCCCCTTATATGAATAACAAATATGTGGCGTGACTGTGTGTCCTGTGTACATTTGTTCTTTACCACTGAAGGAGGCGGGGCCTGTGCACATTTGTTCTTTACCACTGAAGGAGGCGTGGCCTGTGCACATTTGTTCTTTACCACTGAAGGAGGCGTGGCCTGTGTGCGCCTGTCCTTTACCACGGAAGGGGGCGTGGCCTGTGTGCGCTTGCCCTTTACTACTAATGGAGGCGTGGCCTGTGTGCGTGTCCCAGTAAAGCATGTTTTCCCTTCCCAGTAAAGTGATAGAGGATTTATGCATGTGCCAGATTTATTAATCAAGATAATAAACTGACCAGTTCCATTTTTCTTTTACATGTTTTTCATAATCTTCAACTGTACAGATTTGATGTCTCTGCTCAGATTTGTGTGTGCTTGGATAACCAGTGGAGCCAGATGCTGTTGTTGGTCAGCTTGCCCCATTTCATGCTGTGACTCCTTGAAATGATTTTCACTAGCTCACTTCCTTTGTATCCACCCAAAGCATTTCACTGTATGTTGTACCACGTATAATGTACATGTGACCAATAAACTTTGAAACTTTGTAAAGAGCAGGTGTTTAAGTTACCATAGCCTTCTGTCAGTTTGAACAAAGTTTCCATGTGTTTGTGGTTTTAACCAAAGGTTTTTCGTTCAAATCCCAATGCCTCTGCAGGGCTCTTAAGCAAGGCATTAACCCGTAACTGCTCAGTGTATGAAATAAGAAATCTGAATAATGGTAAATATCTTCTAAATACCATAAATGTAAGATGTTTGTGCCAACAGAACCGACCCTTATTGGATTTTTGTTTTACTCACTAATGGTGTTCTGTGAAATTCGATGAGATTAGGAGTTTCTGAAACAGGTTTGTGGTAAACAGTAACTGAAGGGCGTGAACTGTTTCTTCATGATTACGCAGAAAAAACATTTGGTACATTAATGTCCAGTGGTGGTCACAGATTGGACAATGCATATTTGTGAAAATACGATCTGCCTATGATTTCAAATTGGAATAGGTCAAACAGAGATCCAAGTTTCACACCATCAACCTTTTGACATCTTGACTCCTGTCATGATGATGAATCGCTCAAGTTAAAAATGTCCTCCTACGTGCTGCATTAATGTAGGTGCAATTTTTATTTAGTTAGAGTTAAAGCAGCACTTTAGAGACCAGCACAGGCGTAGTTCTTCCTTTGTGCTGATGTCCCTTCGGTCCAACCTTTAACGGCTTCTAAAATATTTACAAGCTTCTGTAAGGTGTTACCGTGTAAGACTTTGTTCTGGTTTACTGCACAGAGTAAGGCTTTATAAAATATGACTCCCAAATGAATGAAAGGCACTTTATTGGACCACCGTGGGCTTATACAGCTCTCTGGGCTCGCCACCAAAGACTACGATAAATAAAAACAACAATGTATTAGTTTCACAGAAAGAGGATTGTTGGTGTAAATGTTAGTATTTTAATGTAACACTTAATGAGGAGTTGAGATAGATGTAGCGTTACAGAGGTCCAACACAGAATCCAGAATCAAATTTATTTCAGTTTAATGCACTGTAATAGGGCTGTGCAACATGGACCGTGCTACATTCTAAATGTGTTCAGCGAACAAGTGCATAACAACATTAACATCTTAAACATGCCACAAGTTGGCGGAGTGGCGCCGTATACATTCACATACATATATTGACATATACTCGGCGCGCTTGCCGAGTCGTGCTAACCCGGGTTCGAATCCGGCCTGTGGTCATTTCCCGATCTCTTCCCCACTTTGTTTCACTCTGTGCTATCATTTAAAGGTATAAAAGTCCCAAAAAAAAAAAAGAAATCTGCCTGCCTGACCGCCCGCCCGCCAGCCACAAGAACGTTTCAGTATTTTGAACTAAAATATAACTAAATTAATGAATTCAATTTCAGCCTAATGCAGTTTAGAAATTGCATGTGCTCATATCGCTTGTGATTAATTGCACAGTCCTAGACTGTACCCTGTTCATCCATTTTCATTCAGTTTGTGTCCTGCTGAAACTTCCCACAAATGTACATCAGATTTAATAACGTCTTCCATCCGGGCGCTAAATCGCACCAAGCAACCCCCGTTTCTCATTGCAGGGATGTGACTGCACTGAAACCCCTTTGTGCTCCCTCTGTAATTATGCTACATCGCCAGCCATGCTAGCAAATTTATCATAAGCGTCCTCCCAATTGACACACCTGCATTATGCCCCAATACCAATGTTTTCACCGAACAGTTCCTGTCCCATGCTGTCCTGTGATAATGTGTTGTTGATACATCAGAGGTGCATTAAGCAAGTAGTGACATTTTACAAGCACTAGTAAGAGCCCTTGTTATTGTCATTCCAGTCCATGTTTGAGAGTGGCTCTCTGGCTGGATCCTTCTTTCAAGATTTAGATGCGGCGGCATCTGTCTGCTCAGTGCGTCACTTTGTGTCTAACGCGCTGCTCGTGCCACTGATAATATATCACATCCACAATTGCCGTTAGGCCTGCGGCTGAGAGAGACCCTGACAGAAAAATACCCAACATTATGCTGTTAGTGTCCATTACAAATACCATTGTCATGGCATTATGGGTGATTTATTTGTCAAATGTTAATGACTTTAAGGAAGAAAGTTCCACAATGCAGCACAGGTCCATAAGGGCGTAGCTTCAGGAGCTGTTGACCGAGACGGCGAATAAAGCGCCGCTGCGTTGCTCTCTTCAGCTAGAGATCGTGCAAGCACTCGATTGTATTTTACAATAAATCTTGGTTAACGTTAAAAACCATACTGGATATAAAGATTAATATGTTTACGATTAAGTCACTCAAAGTGGATTTTACTTTTGGTAATTCTCAGCAGAAAATGTTTGATTGGCTTCATGGTGTTGCACAACCTACATATAGTATTTTAAAAAATATTTCAGGAGCTAATGGAGCTGTGAGCGAACAAAGCGGCATTTCTTTCAGGTTGGACTGGGATACCCAGTAATGCGCGCTCTCGTGTTTGGAGGAAATAAACCAGAACCCAGTGGTCCATTGGTGGCTGTTTGCATAACGTGTTAATATACGAGTGTTTGCAATGGGAAATCACAGAATACCACTTTAGTATTAATGTCAACTCATAAAAGCTTGCCTGAATGGTAGGAAGAAATAAACTCTAACATCACTAGAGCATTGTTGGAGGCGGATTCAGGGTCTAATTAGTAGAGAACGAGACACACTGGTTTAAAAAATACAGAGTCTGTTCCCTGATATGAAGCGCATGAATAAATGTGTGTGGCAGCGGCATGACAGCTTGTTTTCTGTAGAACACACACAGGTTTTATTTCTCTCTCTTCGCTGTCATATCTCATGCCAAACACATTGTTATGGTGGTGGTCCTCTTGCCTGGAGTATTTTGAGCTCAGAGAATTGATGTTTTGGGCTTTTTACCTGCCGCTTAAAGTTTCACTGCAGGGAAAACGTGTCTGTGTGTGTCATATCATCCTGTGTTAAAGAGAATTTGAAATGCTCTCGGCACGTATTTCTTTGCTCAAAGCGTTCCTTCCTGTAGACGGAGGTTTAATTAAACTTGCATCATGATAATTCGGTAATGTAAAAACAATTTTAAAAGTTTGTAACAAAATCTGTAGCATGTGTCTATTGTGGTGTTAATGGTGTGTTCTGGAAGGGACTCAAGGACAACGTATATTTACGGGCTGAAAGCAGAATACAAATGTTTCTTTTTTATTTATCAAATTTTTGAGGTTAAATAAACATTTTATAACCGTTTCAGGTTGTTTTAGTGTTGGCCAAACTTGGTAATTGTCCTACATTTTGGTTTGTTTGTGGCTGGTCACCCTAGTCACACCAGTTTTGAGTGTGTGTTTGTCCCTCTTGCGGCACACTCCTTTGTTTCTTTTAAAAAGCTTGGTTTCTAAAACGAGTCCCTTCTTTGCTTCCACCAGGCGTGTCAATCAGTTTGTGTGTTCTGATGTGTAAGCTGTAATGGTGAGGGGAAAACTCATCTCTCCACTGGGAACAGTTGTATTGACATGCGCACACTCCTCCTTTCCCTGTCTGTCTCTGGCACATGCACACACATTTCGATTTACTGAGTGTGATCGTTGTATCGTCTTTCTTCAGCCCCGAAGGCTGCATCGTGTCAGCGCTCCCTTCCTCCATCCATCTCTCATTTCTCCTCATTCCATCCCCCTGCTTCCTCCTTTGATTTCTTTCACTCCACACTCTGCAACTCGTCCTCCATAATTAGGTCGCACATGGAAAATGAGGGAGGGAAGAGTGACTGTGGGAGGGAGGGAGAGAGAGAAGCCGGCGTCCTGCTGATGAGGCGCGCACAGCTGTGAGCTGATTGGATGAGCCATTGGCTCATCGGGGGGGGTGGCGAGGGGGATGGGGAGCTGTGGCGCCATTGGTTCGATATGCTCCAGGAGGACAGAGATGACCTATGGTGGTGCGTGTGTGTGTCTGCAGGAAGGCAAGCTTCTCTCATCAACAGCTCATCAAATCAGCTGCAGCGCTGGCCGTCGAACATGCGGGTGTTAGTCAGTGCCTGCACTGAAGAACGCAGCTCTACACTCTACCCAAATATTGTTACTTCTGTTCTTTTTTTTTCTCTTAAAGAAACTAAAGAAAGAAAAGTATAAGGACTAAAATCTGCTAATGTACAAAAATATTTGTAGCCATTAGAAAAAATGATAATAAATTCAAGGATCGATTTACAGAAATGGGTTTCTTTTCTCTACAAATTTACAGAATTTTTAAAATAACTACAAAAGCAAAAGTTTATTTATGTGGTTACGAATACCACTAGGCATTTCCTGCTAAATATAGTCCCGATCAGTTCCGAACAACTGACAATTGCCTCTGGCATTAAGCGAAAACGTTCACGTCTAGATCAGTACATGTAGCGGCAGCAATGGGTCTCGGTCTCAATTGAAGCTCGAAGTCTGAATGTAGAAAACCTAAAAAGGTAAAGACATTACAGAACAAGGTTCAGTGCATTCTCTGTTCTTCTCGACCAAGCTGTTTAACTGTCTTGTGTTCATGATTTCATCAATTGGAAGTCATTATTAATTTACTGACTTTTTCAGAAGGGGGGCCAAGAATTCTGTAGGGAACGCTGAGTAGAGCAAAGGTCTGTCCAAAGAATTTTTCTTCGTAGCATAAATGAATATATTTACAAGTGAAGAGTAGTGTGGGTGTGATCATGATAGTATTGCTCTTACATAAGAAGGATGATCACACTTCACTTACACACACGTAAATATCTGTCTGAAAACGGACTGCATGAAGAAAAACTGGTTAGTTTTACAACGTTCTTGTTGGCACAGCCTTCCAGCACCGGTAACCACGACAGCACCAGCAGCTGGCACCGTGCCCACTCCAACGACGGAGGGAAGGGGGTCTCGCTTGCTCACTCACTAACAATGATGAGCACCGATAAGAATGAAGCATAGCAATTAAAACACGTTCATGATGCCTTGTCGTATTTATCATCCAAGGTAACAAAAGGACTGCTCTCTGTTTTCTCCAACCGTTGATTTTCTTCAGCGTTTCTTTGTTTCTGAACTGCTTTTTATTCCACTGCCATCCATGGATGCAGTGCACACTGCATGTACATTGCTTTGGTGTCACTCCATTATGTGTGGGTGTGGCGGCTCTCATCCTGTGGTAGTGGTAGTGCGGTAGTGTGTGAAGTGGTAGTGCAGTCGTTAAGGTGTTTGAATGCTGAATGGAAGACTTTGGGTTCGCTTCCCATCAGTGGCAGCTTGGCCTCTGAGCAATGGTAAGGCTCTGGGTCAGTGATCAGAGGGTTGGGGGTTCAAGCCTCACACCAGGCAAGCAACCATCATTGGGTCCTTGAGCAAGACCGTTAACCTCAGTTGCTCCAGTGATGCTGCGCGTTCTGGCTGACCCTGTGCTCTGACCCCAGCCTTCAAATTCATGAGCTGAGATACGCGTAATAAAAACAATTCACTGTGTGTATGTGATGAATAAGATCTGAATTTGAGTCTTCCAAATGTTTAACGTCCACAAGTGCTGACCAGATTACTGGAAGATTGTCCCGGCTCTAGTGTTTTGTTAGTAGTTTTGTCCAAGATTCAATAAACCAGGCAAAAATATTCAGCGCAGTGAAGTTGCTGCTGTGTGTTCAGCCACGTTCTGTCCCGTTCATTTGGCTTGTCTTGAGTCGTGTCAGTCACATGAACCAGTAGCAGTCTGCTAACAGCTTAGTACATTATGAATCTGCTCAGCGCGATAAAGCAAGCTAATTTAACACTTTTGCTGGATACATATTGTATGGCTGGGCAGAATATCCTCGCGCAGTATCGACCACTGTGGTTTGTTTTTGATTTTTTTTTTCCTTTAAATTGACAATGCGCTTATCAACAGATTAGGAACGATAGCAGTAATGATTGATTTATATAAATCAGTGATTTGTGTTTTTAGAAATAGTGGTGTGGGAAATTCTGGTGTGTTTCACATGGAACCTATTAATCTTACTACACCCTGATTGAGAGTTGGAAATAATAGTTTTTATTAGAAAAAATATAAATAACGCATGTATCCAAAGGTTTCGAGTCATTTTCACCGTGTTCAAATACTAATGTTTTGTGCTTGGGCTTTTTATTACGCCTGAACAAGATTATTTTCTAATCCTAGTTGTTTATATCAATTGTCAGTCTGTATTTTATGTTATGCTTGATATATATTTTTTTTATGCCTTCATTCTGTGATGTGTATTCTATCTTCAGGTCAGGTTTGTGAGCGGTGTGCTTGGTAACACTGTTGACGTGTCCTGTACCTTTTCCTGCCCATTGTTTTATAATGTTAAAGAAAAGCTTGGTGGCGTGCGTTGTGCTCTCGTGTTTTTGTTTCTGTTGTTTCATTCTAGATCGCCACTCTGTCCTTTAGATGTAGGGGACTAGAAAGCTCTCATACCGGCACACAGTTTAACAAATAAATCCTCCCAGAGTGGGGCCAGATGGAGAGGCCCCCGATCTCTTCCTCCATCTGCCTTTCCATTGCCTCACACTGGCCGCACGTGCCTTCAGTTCTCTTACTTTCAGCAGTAGAGCCTAGCTGAATCCTGAATACATGTATGAATTATTTCAACTCTCCCTTCCGTCTTTCATTCCTTTCTGCGATTGTCTGATCCCATTCCTCTTGCCGCTTGTAGCACGTTCTCTGTGTCTGGGGAGCGCTCTCTCGTCAAACTCAATATGTCAGTCAGGTTGCAGGGTTTCGCAGCAGGGAGAAAAGCAGGCTCGCGCCATTATACTGCCTCACAGCCTCGCCGCTTTATTACGCTGCCTAAAGTCACGTCTTTTCTCGTGCTATGCAGACGCGGCGCAAATTGCAGCGCTGTCAGATTTCGCACAAATTGCCAGATCTGCCTCGGCGTGGAGACAAAAGGAACTTTCAACAGTGATTATTCATATACATGTTCAGTATTCAGGCCACAGCACTGGAGCAAAGGTCTGCGTGGCGCTTTAACCATGCTTTCTGCTCACACGTCCTCAATGTTGAGCCTCTCCTTTTATTGTCCCTGATTATTCTTCAGCATTAATTGGCCATGGAGAAGACGGTCTGATATGGCTGGTTTCGAAAATAAAGGACAAGCACGTTTGTTCAACCCCTCCCCCCACGTGCATTTCCAACAAAGCAACCGAAAAAAGTGATAGCTGTATTTATTTTTTCTTTTTGTCTCATATCAGGGTGGTCGAGAACGCTTGAATTGTTTCAGACAAAATAATTAAGTAATAGTTCAGTCGTTAAGATTCTGGATTACTGAGCTGAAGATCGTGTGTTCAATTCCCTGCACTACCAAGCGACCATTGCAGGGACCCAGAGCAAGACCCTTAACCCTTAACTGGCCAGTTGAATTTAATTAATGAGATAAATGCAAGTCGCTCTGGATAAGGAAATGTCGAAATCTAGATGTTTTTTATACATTTATAAAATGTGTATGTACAGTTGTATACAAAAAAACTAATTATTTAAAATGTTTAACACACAATTCATGCAGGCAAGAAATCTTGGCTAGTGTGTGCAAAACATTTCTAGGTTATTTTACCCGTTAATGCAACATCGCAAAAATAATCACCAATGCGGTGAGTAGTTGTTACATAGTAGCAAATTCAGCCTCAAAGTTCTTTGGTTATTTATTTATTTTTAATAAACTGTTCATCGTTTAACTTAACAAAATCTCCACAAGTTACTTCCTGTTGGAGGAGCTGTAACCGTGGAGACTCCTTTTATCGAAGTTACACCGTCCCCACAGAAAATGAACAACTCAACATATATACACATTAAATCTATTTTAATTATACATTCATTTAATTATATATGTGTATGTCTATTTTAATTCATGTCTTAATATACTAGCACATGTTTTCCAAACGTTTCACCCAAATGGTCCCTGGCTAGGTGCTGTGAATTTCGCCTTCCTGTTTTTGTCTGAATTTCAAGTCTAGACCTTTTTTTTCACTCTGTAAAGATATATTGTCTGTGTCTTGTGATCATATTAAAGTTTAATTAGAGGTAGATGGATGTAAAAATCTGCCCCTTTTTTGTTATTGAACTCTTACTCAAATAGTCATCATGTGACTATCAATAACATCTTGTATGCTGGATTTAACCTAGCGTTCCTGAGGTCCACAAGAACTAGCATTTCAAAGTTGTTGCACACAAAATCTGTCTTCATATCTGGCGCATCGGTTAATACAATATTTATTGTAATTAATCATGAACCAAAAATGGAGATGAGTTTCCTTCATGATGTCCTTTGGAAATCGAGTGCGATCGCTTACTGGAACTCCTGAATTAATCGTTATTAATGATCTCTTCTGATACGAGGCTAGGTTTATGTGGTGGGATGAACTACTGCTAAAATACTGCTTCTCTAATGACTCATGTAAGAGAGTAAGGTACGAAGGTTGGAAATTTCCTTTAAGAAACTCTGTAGTTGCTCATAGCGTTCTCGTCTTTGACCTTCAGCAGAAACACTTCTTAAAGCTGAGCTCATGCACCGGAGCTCTATTCCCATAAATAGGTCATCGTGCTACTTGTTTTAGTCTGTAGGCAGAGCGGGAGAGTGAGGTCATCCACCCTTGTAAAGCCTCTGAGGTTTTCATACTGCTGGCTCACCGATTCCCATAAGCCCCTGTGCTAGTGCTGGGAATCAACATGGAGTGTTTTTCCATCGAATGTGGAAATAAACTGTCCCACTCCAGTGTTGAGTGTTTGCTGGAGAAATCCAGGCTGAAGAGAAGCAGGCTGACTGGTGGGAAATATTTTGGTAGCAGTTGTGGCCGGCTTGTCTGAGAGGAGTGGAAAGGACAGTCCTCTAGAACCGAGCTGCCATCACCGCGCCATCTGCAGCCTGCTAATAGAGGCGGCCACGGCTCACGCAGGTTATTTAGAGACGTGATTTAATTCGCTGCTAGCATTCTCGTGTGCTTGGATGCAGGCCAGGTTCCCCATTTGAGGCAAAGACCTTGGTCTCAGGCCCACAAAAACAAGCAACTCCTGGGCTAGATCCCGCCTGGCACGGATGCTAATTCGAGCTGCACACCTCTGATGAGCATGCTTGGCAATCCATACAGTGTTTTCTAAATGTGCTGAGTCGGTTTGCTCTATTATAAGTCATTAAAAATGCTGAATAATCCAAAGCCTGCTGTCTTAGATACAATTAAAGGGATACCCAACCCTGCAACCCATTAAGTATTTTGATATTAAAATATTTATGTTTAGGGCTTATGGTGCTGATTTGTTGGTTGGTGTATTTATTTATTTTTTTTTAATAATTGCTCTGAGAAATGTGTGTGTAATATTGTTATTGTTTGAACATTTACACATGGAGGATTTTTCTAAATGTAGAACCATTTCTTCAAGCGACTTATGTTTGTGTGTGTGTGTACTGCAGGACTTGTCGGGGTCCATAGACGATCTCCCGACAGGAACGGAGGCAGCACTGAGCTCAGCAGTCAGCGCCTCAGGTTCCACTAGCAGCCAGGGAGAGCAGAGCAACACGGCACAATCCCCGTTCTCTCCTCACGCGTCGCCCCGTCTCTCTGGCCTGCGCAGTGGACCTTCACCTTCTCCGGTTGGCTCACCCGTGGGCTCCAGCCAATCACGATCCGGACCCATATCGCCTGCCAGTGTGCCAGGTAAAATTCTACAATTCTGACTGATTGCGTGGTCACTTGATATCTTTCAGCATTGTTATTGCACACATTGTTGTCCCTTTTTATTCCTACCGTGAGGAACATTTCCGATAGACTGAGATGGGACTCCCTGCTCACTCCCTCACTGACCATTAAAATAGTTTTAAAAAGCCTGTTAACACGTTTGGAGCCACTTTGCTGCCCAGTCGCTCCCTCAGTGTGGATCGTCGTTAGTTTGAACGTTTGACAGTTAAAGCTGCGAGTGTTGTGTCCTTGCTCTTCCTGCGCTGAATGTCACTAACGAGGGCCGCAGGAGGCCTTTTTATTTGTCTGTCGATCTTTCACCCCTGCTGGGAGAGCTGGACACCATTAGCCGCATAGTGAACAGACTAGAAAGACACGCGCAAATATACACACACAGGCACACAAGTTATTTTATAGCAGCTAAAACCCATTTAACTACATTGCTAAGTTTGGGTTATTAGAGTACCACGACTGTTGAAGTTTCATAATTTCGTGTGTGTGTTGGTAGGAACACAGATGGCCCCACAAACTCCTGGAAATGTATCAGATGTGGCCTCCCATTCCACCCTCACTCAGTCGCCCATGTCTCAGGAGAGGGGTGAGTACCACACACACACACACACACACACACACACACACACACACACACACACACGCACGCATGTGTGCACACCTCTAGTACCCCCTACAGCAGTTGTAACAGGCCTCTTAATGGTCACTTGTGTATGTGTCATCTGTCTCTGCTATGTGTTTTAGGCATGCGTTCTCTGTGCCATTTTCCACTGCCACTCGGGATAAATGGCCTCATTTGTGTGACACATTAACACCTGTGACGGCTGTTAGGTGCAATCCATAGTGGCGCTGACTTTTTGTTTTTGTCAGATTTGAGCTTTTCTTTGGCTGGTGGTTGAGCCCCAGCCATCTTCCTGCTGGAAAAGGTGATGGAACACATGCTGGGAGTGTAAATCAAATTCTCATGCCTCTTACCTTTCACAAAAACGGTTACATTGAGGATCGTGGTTGACCCTTAAAGGAATTAGTATAATTGAGCTGTTCTTGGAGCTTTCTTGTCAGCAAATGTTGGGTTTAGCGGTAGATCTCTGGTTAGGTGTTGGACTGCTGAAGGGAAGATTGAAGGCTCAATCCTTAGCGCCATAAAGCTGCCGCCTCTGGGCCCCCAAGCAAGGCTCTTAATGCCCAACACCTCAGTTGGATTAAAAAATATATCGACAAATGTAAGTCGCTCTGCTTAAAGGACGTTTGCCAAATGCCAGAAAAGTCAATGTTGAGTTAGTTTTGTCATTTAGCAGTTCTGGCTCTCATTCTTGTATATTTCAGTCTCTGTACCAACAGCTCCCCCACAAGCTGGACACTTAACACATACGGTTACTCAACACTATGCAACAGTCCCAAGATCTCTGTTGTGTATTCCCGGGCTCTCTTGTCGCACATTCTCTGCTCTCTGTATCGTGAAGTTGAATAAGATGACCTTAAAATATAGACAAAAAAAGCAGTGTGTGGCTAACCTAATGTTAGGTACATCTGTTAGACCTTTAGCCCTAGAACAGATTAACCATTGTTTAGTTAGCATTGTTGTGTTTGTCGTGAAAAAGGTGTTCTGTAAAATGTGACTTGGAGGCATCCCAAAACCTGTACACTTGATGACTAATTTTTAATTTTATTTGCTTTCCTGCACCTAGGTTATGCCTCTAATCTGCAGCGCAGTGTCCCTGGCCCTCAGTTTGGCAACCAGCAGCCTGGACCACCCATGTCTCCTCACCCATCCCCAGGAGGCCCCATTCACCACAGTGTAGGCTCTTACCAGCAGGGCAGCCCTGGGTATGGGCCCCAGGGTGGGCAGTATGGCCCCTCAGGTAACTCTAAACAAAATACGACCATAAGATCATACTGAACTGAATAGCGGTGCATCAGTTTGCTGGATGACCTTTATAAATGGGCACCCAGCTAAAACCTCCAACGTGTAGCGGTGTTGTCCCTCTGAACAAGACTGGGAAGTAATCGATCATGCGTGCGGTAATAAATAGCTCTGCTTTGCACTCCCATAATGTCACTGAGCTCCCTTCCGTTTCTGATTGATGCGCCGTGCTGTCCTGGGGTTTCACTTTTTTACCCGCCAGCTCGCGCAGGTCACAGAAATGCAGCTATACCTGATTGAAGCGTAGCGTAGAGAAGCCAGACAGATTGTGGCGTTGTATTTACTTATCCGTAAAAAGCGAAAAATCTGTCTGCTGGAGCATTTCATTCGAATCTGGCTTATTTAATAAACTATAAATAAATTGACAAACGTGTCAATATATGGTCATATATAAATAATTCGAATAGTGACAATGAATAGTGTCCATCTATACCAATAATTACTGGCTTACTGCAGCAAAACTTGTCTTGACCATTGTAAACCTCTGGTCAGCTGGTTCACGCTGGGAAGGGGAAAAATAATGCTAAACGAGTTTATTCAGTATTAATTCAGTTCTTGACACAAAACAAGAATTACAAAGTTATTAATGGAATCCATCTCCATTTCAGTGTAATGTTGCCAAACATAAGCTGCCGGTCTTATTGTGTTTGGCATCAGTGCTTGCTTTCGTTTCCCCCCTCAGCAGGGATGGATCTAAGCTCTAACTCCAGATCCGACTTTTTGTTACAAATATAGCACGTATAAAACTCCGAGGTGCAGCGCTCTGGGTGTCTGAAGGCGAGGCAGCTGTCCTGATCTCTCACGTCCTCTGGGCGTTGTGGGATCACGGTGACTCGGATAGGCAGTGCAGTGCGGCTGAATGTGCCAGAGCTTCTCCTGTAATTGGCAGTGCTCGAGGGCCCGTCAAGCTCAGGAAGGATAAAACAGCACACACTGACAAGCTTGTTAAGGTTTAGGACGGCGAATATTTACAGCGCCGGGAAACAAAATCGTAGCTTCTTGACCGGCTTCATATATTTTTAGAACCCCTGCATGACATCCAAAAGCATTTTCCTCTGCTTTCTGTTAAGGCAAGAGGAAGCGATGCCAACGCCTCTGATTTCCTGTGGGATGTAAGGAAACGGGCAGCTCACCGAATCTGATATCGCTGTATTTTAACAGCTGTGTCCCAAACAGAAAATATTCCTGCTCTAATAGAGCCTGAAATGCTGCTTGGCAAATTTCCCACTGTAATAATATCCACATGATTTCACCGTTACTGCAGGATTCAGCCCACCTACAGCCGCGCTCAGTTCTTAAAGCAATCAGCAGCCTGCCCTCATGTCTCCCCTGTAGCTCGTCAGCAGCAGGCACACCTCATTAAGAAGCGTCTCTCTGGTGATTCTGCGGTCTCTCAGTCATCATGTGGAATGTCCGTTCAGCGGCGCACAAACTTGCTGACAAAGTGGCCTGCGTTGCCGCCTCCATCTTCTCTCATGCAGAGCTTGACTAGTCTTTGTCTGATGGGGAGAAAAAAAAAGCCCATTCTCAGAGCAGCTCCATGCTCATTAATATAGCCAAGTGAATTAAACCCAGAAGATAATAATAACCCATAAGCTGTGATATGCGGAATAAAAATATTTCACTGCATGTATGTGTATGTGATAAATATGATCTGAATTTGGGTGAAAGTGGCTGAAAATTTGTTTTATTTTGTATGTTATGTAACAATTGGATATGTCCGAAGTCCTATTTTCTCCTAATTGTCCCTTAATAGAAATCTATTAAAACTAGAACTTCCTCTACTACATATCAGTGATGCTGAATGAAACGTGTCGCAGTAAAACACTGTAGAAGCTCGAAGTGTCGCGGTGTTCAGAGCAAACTCGGCCACTCGCTTTTGCATTGTTTGAGGTATAGTAAGCAAAATAAGACACACTAAGTATTAAGATAGGGGTAAGAATCACACTTTAGCTGCATGGTTACCTGGCTTGCCTTCTCCTAATCCACAGCTGGATCTTGACCGTGCCTTCCACCACAAACACCACGCACCAAACATTACGTATCAACTTTGAAACAAATAGAAAAAGATATTTATTATTTATATTATCTTTAAATTTTGACACTGTCCGTTGTTAAGAGCCTATATACTTTTTAAAAAATTATTCTTTTTTGTGTCTACTGTTGACAGTCAACTAAGTTGACTTTATTTATATCTGTGTTCTTTTAGACATTTTATCCAAATGTGTAAAAATTCCGAAAAAATATTATTGTAAAGTTCGGAATGATTAATTCTGAACACATTGTAAATTCTTCCCTGTGCGTTATCTTTAGGTAACTATCCTCGTCCACCCAGCTACGGTGGTGCTCCAGGCTACAGCGGCCCCGGCCCTGGACCTGGCATGAGCCTGGGCATGAATGCCAGCAGTCCTATGCATGGCCAGGGCCCTGGGCAACCCTGTGGCTCGATGCCTGCTGCCAGGGGTCCCGCTCAGCCGGGGGGAGGACGTCAATACCCAGCAGGCTCGAGCGGTGCAGCGCCCACATCTCCCAGCATGCCTCAGTCTGCAGGGCCTGGCATGGGCCCTCCTCCACCAACAAGCGGCCGGAAACCTCACGAAAGCGGCGCAGCTCCCTCACCGCAGAACCCCCACACACCTGGACCGGCCAGGTAAACATGCCACCTGTTAGCACAAAATTACATTCATTACATCATGTAGCTAAGCATTCGGCGAAAACACAGAGTGCTGATTAGAAGCATGAAACGTTTTAGCTCCTGTCCAGAAACCAGAATTATTGACCTTCTACTTGTACATTCTTTGCCATTGTGTGACCCTGTGTGACCGTTTACAGAAATAAGTTGACGAGTACAGACTGGCGTGTAGTAAACTTGGCTTCAAGAACGTTTGAATCTATCTGCTTGTGTCAGACTTCATCTGACCTAGTGTATCTTATTAAATATTACAGTATAACTGATTATCGGCACATGACTATTGCTTGTCTGTAAACATAAACATAACGATTAAATGGACGTGACATGACCACTGAGGCTTTTGTGCCCTTGCCTTCTGCTCCAGACCTCTGTATACCAGGTACCCTGCGGTACGACCAAACCCTTTTGCTCCCCCTCATTTTCCTCAGCCCCATACCAGCCTCTACAACGTCCCAGGCCAGCCTCAGCCCGATCATTATGGGTAGGTGCAGCCAGAGCACCTTTAAACCTGCGCAACCTGAGCTTGCTGCTTTGACTAACATTTAATCTTAACGCTTGTGCAACGATATATTACATGCAAAAGCCCTTGGCGTTTGGTTTTGGTTAGCACATCAAACTCTGGTTTACTGGGGTAAAACTGGTGCCTGATCTATGCTCTTCTCTGTTGCTTTGGTACAGGTTGTTAAGATGCTGCAGTGTTTTAATAACAAAGACTAACCACATGCAAAATCTAGTTCCCTTTCAATGAACAATAAATGTTCTCTAAGATAGCAGGAACTAAAACAGAAGGCCAAACAACATACTTATGTTGTCCTGTTATGTGCTGCATAATATAATTTTCTAAAAGAAAAAAATAAGGCTAAATAAGAGGCAGGGGTGTTTTAAGGAGTGTTTTTCGCATGCCTAAGTATCAATGTGAGTGAACATAATACTGTTGTGACTAGTGAACTATAGTGATCAGTGTAAACTCTGGGGAGGAAGACTGGAGAAACTGCTTCTGTTGTTTTACTGCAAGTCATAAAATCAGTAGTTTGCATTGTTGTACAAAAAGCAAGCTGAAATTCGCTCATCTTTAAAAACATGAGGCGTGTCAAAACATGTTTTATTTATTAACGATTGACACACCGTATATTGTATATGTTTATAGGGTGATTTACTGTCCTAAACCATGTAAAGCACTGGTGCAGGGAACTCTAAAGCAAACTACAAATAAATCTTATCCTCCCACATCTAAAAATAAATAAACAAAAGTAGGAAGGTGTTTGGATTCGACATCTTTACGCTTTAACCCTCCTTGCTCTACGCCAAACTCTGTCTAATTTCATCCTCTTTGATATAACCTTAAAACTTTACAGCTTTTCAGCTACGCATCAGCGCTTATTAATAGGATTGTGTGATCCATTTTGCCGTCTGTAATAACAGCTGCTCTCTGTGTGTCGGGGTCTCCAGGTCTGGAGGGTACCCAGCTGGGCCCCCGATCGGTGGGATGGGTCCCGGTGGCCCCTATAACCCACCACAAAGTGTTAACTCAAACAGGATGAACTTCCAGGGTTCTCCATACAGCACCATGCCTTCAGGTGAGATCAACAACACGAGTGGGATTGGATTCACTATTAATAACGTGTTCTTTTGTAATAAGATTTTGTGTCTTGGTAGTGTGGATGGTTTAAAAATGGTAGATGTGTAAAGAGCAGGGTGGTCGGGCGACGGATGATCAGGAGCAGCCAAAAGTAAACGAAGATTATTGCCACCTAAATCTGTTGGAATGTTAAATATCTGAAGAACCAAAGGCAGAGTTTCTTTACTTTCACTGTCTGTAAAACCAAGACATAAACATGTCACACCAGATGTTTACAATCAGCTGTGACACATTGGTTTCTTTTAGCGCTGCAACCAAGACACGTAAGCGTCGGGTTTAGTTTTATGCAAAATGCATGTCTAAATCATCATACGGTTTCCTCAGTAGGCATCATTTGGCTCAGTTACATACAATAGCAGAATCAAAACAAACGGTGATTCCGTCGGTGCTGTTTACGTTACTGAAAAGCAGTAAAAAAAAAAAAAAAAAAAAAAAAAAAATAATGCTCTCCAGAATTATTTCATCACATTCTAAAGCTGCTGCACGGTGTGATGTGTGGGTGTGTGTTGTGTAGGACCCGTGCCCATGGGGCCTGGAGACGGCATGCCTCCCACTGAGCTGAAACAGAGAGCTGAGAAGGAGGATGGCAGCGTGGCTGGTAGCGAGCAACCAAAATCAAAGGTAAAAGTAAGTGTCTTTATTTATTTTACACACTCGCGCACACACTCTCTCTGTCTCTTTGTATCTGTCTCTCTTTCTGGCTTCATCACTTTGTGTTGTGTCGAGTCAGAGATGTCGCTAACCTCTGAATGATGGAAACCTTTGCAGCTTTCAGGTCTGCAGTTGCCCTTTTTTCTGGCTTGTGGCACGGCTTTAACGTAACTTTAGGAGGCATTGCTGTCCTGTTTCACATGAGACCAAACACACACTAACCTCCTGAGATGCATCTGTGGAGAGGCAGCGCTTATTTTTATTTATTTATTTTTTTAGTAAGATGGCTGGAGCTGAACTGCATGACAAGATCTCACCGTAGTTCGGCATTCAGAGCAGACTGAACTCAACTCTATCGCTCGTATATTCCGGGTACTCGCATTCTCTTTTACATCAGTGAAAACCACAAAAACAGACAGTCATATTTAAGGGGAAAGCAGAACTTGTGCTTGAGAGGAAACGGTGTCCGTTTCTCAAAAAACCAAGGAAATGGGGGGGGGGGGGGGGGA
>JAOUQX010000028.1:5654486-5669634 GCA_028566295.1 Liobagrus marginatus
GTGCAACACATTTGTGGGAACTTCTGCAACAGTGTTGGGAAGAACTTTCCGAACAATATTTGTTTTCCATTGTAGAACGAATGCCACGAGTGTGTTCGGCTGTTATATCTGCAAAAGGTGGCTACTATGATGAGTCAAAAAATTGTGATTAAATTTTGTTAAACAAAACGATCCCATGATTTCTTTTTTTTATCTCCAATTGTTTTTGTTCTATGCTTTAATTTCAGAGTACATGGAGATATTAAACTGCGTAAATGGAAAAATGGAGGCGTTCTAAAACTTTTGACCGGTAGTGTATATATAATTTTTTTTTAAATAGCTTTGTGCTCCGTGTCCATGTTCTCCTCAGTTGCCTAGCAACAGCATTCTCGCGACGTTAACTACATGAACGGTTATTGTATCGCGTTTGTTTTTTGAAAGCAACAGAGTGTGCACGTCTGAGGCACAAGACGTGAGTAAGAAAATAACAGATGGCCGCCATCCAATGAGAATTCACCCCGGCCAATTAGTGCTAACCGATTATTGTTCTGTTTCGTCCACCACTCATGAGAAGCCACACTAGCTTTCATGTTCACTGTGTGGTGCTTGCTTATGATTTATTGTAGATGTTTTCTTATGACTGTAGTGCTGTGCATCATTGTTCAGTTGGATTTCAACCGTGTCTTCTGCAGAATGTGATTTATGTACCAGGAAGCTCAGTAGGTATTTTGTGTGTGTGTTGTGGGTTGTGTAGAAGCCAAACTCTGCCACCATGACAAACGAGAAGATCACACGGCTGTATGAGATGGGGAACGAGCCGGAGAGGAGGACGTGGGTGGACCGTTACCTGGCTTTTATGGAAGAGAGGGGCACACCGGTACCCAACCTCCCCGCTGTGGGCAAGAAACCCCTGGACCTGTGCCGTCTCTACCTGTGTGTGCGGGAAATCGGCGGCCTGGCCATGGTGAGTGGAGGAAGCCAGTCTAGCAGAATAGTTCTTCTTTCTTGATTGCTGCCGTGATGACCAGTTGCAGAATGTAAGCGTTGTCTCTGGGTTCAAGATCTACATGTACAGAATTTAGCAGACGCCATTAATCAGAGCCTCTTACAGTTATATCATTTATCACACTGAGCTGTTGAGGGTTAAGGGCCTTTATTAGGGGCCCAGCTGTGGTAGATTGTTGGTGCCGGGAATCGATCCCATGGTCTTCCGATCAGCATTCCAGCTCCTTAACTACTGAGCTACCACTTCCGATCCCAATCTGTTCATCATTACAAACCCCATAAATTCAAATATGCACATTATATAATCTAGATCATGATCCAGGATTAAGACCTTATAGGCCATGCCTTCTTTACTGGTAGTGACGTCCATAGCCACTTCTCCTTCAACGGGACTGATGTGTGTATCTGTGATAGACTTAATACACTGACACAGAAAGGGAACCCTGATTTACGTGTACAGCCCCAAACCTGAACACGCAATAACGCTTTGATTTTGAACAAGACGCAGCACCAGTTGTTTCCTTCATCTTCCAGGTTGAACTCTGACCTCTCCGTCTCCATCCTGTGTGCAGGTGAATAAAAATAAGAAGTGGCGCGAGCTGTCCACGCTTCTGAACGTAGGAATATCCAGCAGCTCGGCTAGCTCTCTGAAGAAGCAGTACATCCAATACCTGTTTGCTTACGAGTGTAAAGTGGAGCGTGGCGAAGAACCTCCACCAGATGCCTTCAACACTGACAGCAAGAAACAGCAGCAAGCCAAGATCCAACCGCCATCACCGGGTACAGATGCTTGCTCTTCTCCTGCAATTTACACACCACAACGTTTTATTTCTTTTATGACCTAAACACACACACACGCACACAGTTTTAATATTAGGCTGATTTATAAATAGTTTTGTTTTTAAACAAAAAAAAAGGCTTTAAATTAAATTATGGCTTAACTAGGGCTGCAGCTATCAATTATATTAGTATTCTCCTGATTACTTAATCGAGTAATCGGTTAAGTAGTACTTTTTCTTCATTAAATCGCAATACTAAACATACAGAAAATAAGATGGGTCTCTTAAAATGACCAACTAATTTGTTTTAAAGAAAAATGTACATTTTTATTGCTGCAAATTTATACAATAATATCTGTTAAAAACAATTACATTTAATTGGTTTCTCAGTTGAAAAGGATGCAGCAGATTGTCCAAAGCATCACCTGAAGTGTGTGCGTGCGTGTGTGAAACAGAGGGCGAGACTATTAATATGAATGCTGCTTTCGCTAAACTTGGCTAATTATAATAACAAGCCCACATATTGATTTAATAGTCAATGCATATAGCCACAGTCAAAATACATTTTACATTCTACATTTCGTTTCAGCTAGCGATCATGTTGATTTTGGCTAAATGTGAATGCTAACCTTAGCTTGTGTCGTCGACTCTGCTACGTGGACTTGAAGCATGGACCGGGTGTTTTTGGTGGAGATGTTAAAGCATCGAATTCGTACCGTTGTGGTTAGCCAGTTTAATCTTACCAAAAACACATTGTACGGCGTTTTCTTTCTGTAGCTGAAAGTCTTCTGTGTTTCTATTACATGCCCCTGGTTTAGCGGGTTGGGTCAGTAATAATGGTCCATGGGCAAACACAGTGTTGCGTATGTAGTTAAACTAAACAAAGCATCGAGGCAAATCATTTATCAATGATTTTTTTTGTGTGTTTGGGTTACTCAAAGAATCATTTCAGCCCTAGTCCAAAAATATAATACATTTTCATTTGAGGCATGTTAACCGTCTCGGACAATATACATTTGTACAATTTATTTTAAGTTCCGTTTTAAATTGAAGCTCTACTTTGCTGTTGTGTGTAAATTTCCATTAATTTGTCAGACGCCGTTATTCAGATCAGTTTAACAGATTTGGTTTCATCACATCTCTACATCTGAGCAGTCGAGAGTTACTGTCAAATCTTCTGCTCAAGCTGAGCGTACCTGAGTACTGTGTTTTCCTTCACTTCTCTATCTCTAGCTTACTGTTTAAGGCTCTAAAGCTGCATTCTGATTTGTGTAATGCTGACTGATAATTGCCCAAAAAAAATGTCATTAATTTGATTCTCACAATATGAGACGCTTTAGAAATTGCCATTTAACATGAGTGAGAAGGTAAAAAAAACCCTGAGAGATACCAGAACTAGGGTTGGATCTAATTTGCTGGGGTTTTTTTATGAGGATCTCCTGCTATTGACTCATTCGTTTTTGAATAAGCGATGCACAGCGTCATGGGGTGTTCTAGCGTGCATAATGTTCAGTCTGCCCTTCAGCCTGATAGATGGTGCTCAGGGGCCGAGGCTTTTCGCCGGCACCCTTCCTCCCTCTGCCCTGAAATCAATTTAAGCTGGCTGTGCGAGAGCTAAAAATATCTGACAGGTGATTTTGTCATGCAGAGAGAGGGTAAGAAAGAGGGGGAAAGAGGGAAGGAGGGTGTTGGTAAGCGGGAGAGCTGTGAAGCAACCAGCTAAAGGATTTCCCTTCCTCCCTCCCCTTAATAGTACACGGAGAGGGAGAGAAAGTGTGTCAAGCAAAAGCTGTCAACCAGCAGGAGGGGGGGATTCCCCAGGGAAGATGAATAGGGGGAGGCGTGTGAGAGATAAACAGAAATGACCTCTGTCTGACCCCCCTACAGAGCAGACCAGTGAGCCAGCATTTCCCTCACCCCCTCCCTCCTTCACTCTGACTGAATATGGCATCAAGGTCACTTTAGTTCAAGCTCATGAATGTGTGTGTGTGTGGGGGGGTCCTCCCATAACCCGCTTGCATTGTTTACCTTCTGCACTGTTCTACTTTCTCCGCCATTTATTTATTTGCCTAGTAGTCTCTCCACCACTGTTTTATATTATAGTGTCTACTTGTACAAAATCCTGTGGCTAACATTTTATTAGATTACAGAAATAATGTTAGCAATATTGTAATCATCTGATTCAAGCAAATTTCCTTTTAATATTCTTAATTTATACATTACAGCATGCAGGTACTTATTAAAAAAGCTTTAAATCGAATGACTTTGCTAACGAAGTTATCATTTAAAAATAATTTGTTTTTGTTTATCTCCAGTAAGTGCTTTTTGCTTTCCCTGGTATTAACGCCAGTACATGCACACACTTTTACACACCTATTGACAACTGGCAACAATTTAACATAACCATCCACATACTGCTATGTGTTTGGGTGCTAGTTGAAAAGCTGGAGGAAAGTCGCAGGCACTTTTGTGTAAACTCTTACAGGAGCTCAGAATCTAATCCTGGCACCCCTAAAACAATGATGCCATGTTGGATTACAGGACTCACTAGAGGAAACACTCCTCACAAAGGTGTCAAAAAGTGCTTTAGCTTTGGTCATATCTTCACTGTATTCCTCACGTTTGCATTTCTTCATCTTTTTTTTTTCTTTTTTTTTTTTCTTTCATTCTGTAGCAAACTCCAGCTCTCTTCAGGGCCCCCAGACACCTCAGTCTACAGGCAGCAGCTCCATGACAGAGATGCCTGGGGATTTAAAGCCTCCGACGCCAGCCTCAACGCCACACAGCCATATGCCCCTTCAGCAAAGTGGCAGGTGTGTAAAATACAACGCAATATGCTGATGAACTCCACAAAAGATCGTGAATATTCAGGCGTATTCCATTTTTTTCCGATAACAGAAACTTTAAGAGCTGAGGATGAACAAAAACATAACTGCTAGGATTGTATACAATTAATAAACAAGCAGATTTGTAATTTCCAGTCTCAAATTTCAACAAGTTTTCTTTGTCAAAGTGCAATAGTAATACCATGGTTTGTTGTAAACCTGTTTATATAACTTCTTTTCTGACAATTTTACTTGTTAAAAAATAAATAAAAACCAAGGGAAACTCCGCAAGCACCTGGAGAACATGCCAAACGCCACACAAAGACCCTGGGTGGGAATCAAACCCAAGACCTTCTTGCTGTGAGGCAGGGGTGCTAACCGCTCTGAGATTGACATTCTTAATATACCTTCACCGATTGTTGTGCAATTTTTCCTCCCAGCTTTAGTTCTGTTGCAACACAAAATCTCCATTCTGTGAAATGGTCTCTTGTGATCTCCTCAGTCATCATATCAATACCATGGCCTGCGGGAATTATTGTAAAATGGTCATCCATCTGCACAGTTTGAACAGTTTTCTCCTCGGCAGGATCCAAATTGTTCATTTTTTATGGTGTCCCCTTGAAACCCCCATGGGACTTGCATCCCAATGGTACCGGAATCCACAAAACTTAAAGCCCTGTTTGATAATGCATCATGCCACGTACACACACACACACACACTGCTTTTTCCATTTGCATTTATTGCATTGGTGTAGACATCCCAGTATGTTTGACCTTTATCCACAGAAACACTGGTGTCAGTGTGCAGGATCCGTTTTCTGATAGCAGCGATCCAGCTTTCCAAAAGCGAGCCAATGTTCCACCTGGTATGATGTACCAGCAAGGAGGTGGGGGCATAGATGCACGAATGCAGTATGACGCCAACAAGGAGCCATATGGCGGTCAAAGAAAAGGTGCGTGTTTCTTAAAATTGCCATAAAACTTTTTCTGTTCTCATTGCCTGTTTCTTGCCATGTTGTGTAGCTGGCTATGTTGTAGTAATGTCTTGTCTCCAGCTGCAGTTTTGATTAGAGTGATTTGTTGGACAGTGCTGCCCCCTAGTGTCTACTTTGTGGTGTATCAAATGGTGTAATTTATCATGCACCATTTTCCAATGAGCTCTTGCTGGGGCTGGGTTTTTTCTTTCAGAGGGCTCATGAATGTTTTTGAGAAAAAGCCATCGTTTCCACTGGCTTTAGAGCCAAACTGTTACGTAATCGGCAAACTTCAAACATTACAGGTGCTATAGGGCTTCTTCTTAGATGGTACTCAGCAAAGTCAATAATGAACGTGTCACAGAAGAAATTGATTTTGTTCTTGAGCTATCGGTTGCAGATGCATGCACAGTTGAGGCTTTCTCCTATTATTTATTATAATTAATTTAAATACATAAACGTCGGTCTTAAATACTGCAAGTGTGTGTATATATATGTGTGTGTGTGTGTATATATATGTGTGTGTGTATGTATGTATGTATGTATGTATGTATGTATGTATGTATGTATGTATGTGTGTGTGTGTGTGTGTATATATAAAAATTTTCTTTCCTTTTTTTTTCACATATTCATTCACAGGTGGCAATGACTCCTTTATGCCAGGGCTGCCAATGCCCAGCAGTGGTATGCAGGACATGTATCCACGGGGACCACCCCAGGTCATGAGACCCCAGTACCCTTACAGCCAAGGCTTTGACAGAAGGTCCGTAGTAGTTCACAGTAAGTTTCTAGATAACTTGGACTATTACCTAATCCAGCTTCATATCTTTTTTTTTTTTCCGATGTCTTCATTAGGCATGATCATTCCATGGGCCCAGACAGTGGAATGGTGCCTCCTGGAAATCAGAACATGATTGCTTCCAACAATGATCCAAACATGTACCCAGGCAATAGATACTCAACAAATCAGAGGTAAGGGTTACGAGGTTTTATGCAGGTGAATAAGTACAGGGGTATCTCCAGTCAGAATGGCTGAGTGATGCTTGTCCTTTATTTAGGCATGGCCATGATGGTTATGGACAGCAATATCCTCAAGGAATGCCATACGGTGCACATGGAATGTACCCACAGCCACAGGTCAGTCTGCAGCTGCAGCATACATAATCAGACAGTCACGGGAATTGCCTACTTATGAGATGCTACATTTCTTGGAAAAGCTGCTTTGCCTCCAATTGGTTACGCTCATTTAGTATGTGCTTCTGTAAGAAGCATCCTGATTCATCTTTTTCTAGATCATTTTATATAATGGGCAGAATATAAGAAAAGTAGTATACTGTTAAGCAGCTGAGAATCAAATAATTGTCAGACCCTTGTGCTTGATTAAAACCTGACTAAACTCATGCTGCGTAGTCAAGGTAGGCTTTCTTTAATCTTACGGTTCTGTCTCTGTTTAGGGCTATAAGAGGCCTGGGGAAGGGATGTATGGCCCTCCAGCAAAGCGACATGAGGTGGACTCCTATAGCATGCAGATTAGTGGCCAGCAGCCAGATATGTATGGGCAGTACAGTGGATACCCGGAGCGCCGTCCTATGCAGGGACAATACCCGTACCCATATAACCGTGAACGCATGCAGCTTGGCGGTCAGGGACCTCCTCAGCATGGCATGATGGGTGCAGGACCCTCTTCCACTCCCAGCGGGGGACCCCAAGGTAACATGTGGCATCCAAGGACTGATATGGCCTACCCTTACCCTAGCAGACAGGGGCCATTCCCCTCCATGAGCCGTGCAGATGACTCAGAGGGCAGGGCAAATCAGGACAGCCAATGGGCAAGTCACCCAGGACAGCGGCCGTCACCTTATCCTCCACAGACTTCAGCTAGCTCCATGCCACCCATGGCAAACCGCCAGCCTCCGTCCTCTTACCAGTCGCCTCCAGCAATGCCCAACCACATTGCCCGCGCTCCGAGTCCAGCACCATTCCCCAGACCCATGGGAGGATCAATGTCCCCCAACAAAGCTCATTTAATGCCGTGTATGAAAATGCCAAAACCAGGGGTTCCTGGGTCGATGCCAGGCTCTCACAGCAATGGTGTTCCCAGTCAAGGGCTCCCATCTATACACCGAGAGATCAGCTTTCCACTGGAATCTGTTGAGGCCACACAACCTCAGCTAAAGCCTCGCCGGAGGTTAACCTCTAAAGACATTGGTAAGAGTCCAGCAGGGACTTAATTTTCTTCTAGCAGTATTCACTTCTCGTCTGCATTTCTAAGGGCTAAATTCTGTAATACTTTGTCTAAAAAAATAAAAAAAACCAAAAAAGAAAAGCTTTTTTCTTTGTAAGCAAGTACAAATTTGACTGTTTTGATTTCATTTATTTAATAAACTATTGCAACTTACATGAAGGAACTAGGAATAAGGTTTCATCTTCAGGAATCTATCCTGGTCATTAGCAAGGATTAGACATCTTGACCTAAAGCTATAGTATATATCTTTGTGTTGCCTTTTGGTAGTGTGTTGTAATGGGACTCGGCTCAGAACAATCACTACTTTGCAGGAACACCAGAGGCCTGGCGTGTGATGATGTCTCTGAAATCTGGTTTGCTAGCAGAGAGCACTTGGGCTCTGGACACAATAAACATTCTACTGTATGACGATACCACCGTGTCCTCTTTTACGTTGTCACAAGTAAGTAACTCGCAAAGTAGCTCTCTCGTAGTAACTTCGTAATATACTTCCACAGTTAACATGTGACCTACTATTGTCCTCTTTCTCTAGTTGCCTGGTTTCTTGGAACTTATTGTTGAGTATTTTAGAAGATGCTTGATTGAGATCTATGGAATCCTGGAGGAATATGAAGTGAGCACTGCGGGCCAGAAGACACTTCTCTGCCCTCTCCCAGTGGCAGTAGAAAATGAGGAATTGGAGCTCCAGGCGCAAGATAGTCATTTAAATACTGAGCAGGTGGACAAGAAACCTGAACCTGTCCCCAGCAGCACATCTGAAGAAAAGTGTTTGGACATGAAACCAGCAGAGAGCATTGAGCAGGAGCTGGACAAACCTAGTGAAGATTGTCCTATCCCAGAACCCAGGCTTAAGCAGGCTAGCAAGTATGACAAATTGCCAGTGAAGGTGGAAGAGAGGGAAGCAATCACAGACCTGGTGGAAGACCGAACAGAACAGCTGGGTTTGACTACAGAGTTCACCAGTGGCCTACTGCACTGGAAGGCGGGTGGAGGAGACTTGACTTCCCACATCCAGACCCATTTTGATAGAAAATATGAGGAGACAGAAGCTAAGCCAGTAATAACTAAGGACCTCAATGAGGTTAAAAAACAAGACCCTGACAATCCCAGTCAAGCGGAATCATCTCGTCAGCAAGACCAAGATGTTACAGATAAGAGTTTGACAGCCACTGCAGAAGATCTGGGATCTTTATCTGAAAGTGGGGCCCAAGAATCCACCTCGCAGAACCCAGACAAACACAACAGTATCAACCTGCTTGAAGATGAACCACGGTGCTGGGACGAGGCACCACTTTCCACAGCTGAAGAATGGCAAGATGAGCTAGCTAAACGCTGTGCATGCATCTCCAACATAGTCCGTGGGCTCTCCTTTGTGCCAGGTAATGATGCCGACATGGCACGGCATCCAGGTCTGGTACTTATACTGGGCAAGTTGGTGCTCCTGCACCATGAGCACCCGAAAAGGAAAAGGACACTCCCAACCTACCAGCGCGAAGAGGAGCGAAGTCTGGCTTGTAGCAAGGATGAATGGTGGTGGGACTGCCTTGGTGCCTTGCATGAGAACACCTTGGTGACCTTGGCCAACATTTCAGGGCAGCTTGATCTGTCTATATATCCTGAGAGCATCTGCTTACCCATTCTGGATGGGCTTTTGCACTGGATAGTTTGTCCTTCAGCCGAGGCCCAGGACCCATTCTGCACAGCGAGCGGTTTCTCTTCTCTGACTCCACAGAGGCTGGTGCTGGAGTGCTTGTGCAAGCTGAGTATCCAGGACTGTAACGTGGACCTGCTGTTAGCTACACCACCGTTCAGCCGCCAGGAACGCCTCTTTGCAACGTTAGTGCGCCACGTGGGCGAACGTAAAAGCCAGGTGTGCCGAGAGATGGCAGTGGCCGTCCTTGCGAACCTGGCGCAGGGCGATCCCACGGCAGCGCGAGCCATTGCACTTCAAAAAGGTAGCATCGGTACCCTGATGGGCTTTTTAGAGGACAGTCTTGCCATGGCACAGTATCAGCAGAGCCCACATAGCCTGCTACATGCAGGACACCCAACCCACCCAGAGCCACCCAGCATCAACATGATGTGCAGGGCTGCTAAAGCTTTAATGGCGATCGCTCAGGTTGAGGAGAACCGTCCCGAGTTTGTGTTGTACGAGAGCCGCCTGCTGGACGTCACGCTGTCACCTGTGCTGAACTCTAGTGTGGCAACCATTTTGTGCGAGGTGCTGTTTAAACTGGGACACTCGTGACACGAGCGATAGCCTGGCAGTGCTGAAACCAGTGGGACAAGCCACATGATGAGATTGTTGGTGTTCTATTTTTATTTAAATAATAAAAAAAACAGACAAAAAATGTTTTTACTTAGTTATATAGAGAATATATATAGCTCCTCTACCCCTTTTTTCATTTTGAATTTTTAAATGATTTTAATACAGATATTTAAAATTTCATGGTGTTGTATTCCTTTTTTTTAATGCCTTGTGTTTTTCTTTGTTTTGTTCAGTTTCGTTTTAACCAAAGTTGGCATCTAATAGATAGATACTGTATTAGTTTTTGAAATTTTTGGCTCTTAAGGGTTTTTTTTTTGGGGGCTGTTTCTGGTAGGACTTTCTTTGGGGATGCACATTTATTTAAATTGTGAGATGTGTTGTAGATAGTTCTCTTGCAATGTGTTAAAGAAAAAACCCCACTCCAGATATACATGTATCCAGCTCTGAAAAGCATTGTGCAATTGGGTGTAGGCGGCTTGTTGAAGGGGACATTATCAAATGTGAATGATTTACAGGCAATATTAAAATCTGATAACCAGTATTGCACTGCGTGACCACACCAGTATATAAGAGTAAAGTGAGAGCTGGTTTTTAAACTTCCTTGTTAAGACCAGTATGACCATCAGACCGCAGGATCCACAGAACTCTAAAGTGCTTCATTTACCACGTCTCTTTATTCAACTTCTGGGCTGATGTGTGTATATATATATGAGCTGTATATTAAACAGGCCCTGATCACTTTCAATTTCTCCAAGAGGTGTGATATTCTATAAAGTGATGGTAGATTATGCTAATTATTAACAACAGTTTATCAACATCTTTTGTCAAGGATAATCTGCTGTTGTGTAGGAGGTTCCTGCCTGGACAGGTCCCTCAAATGGCCTTGGATTTCCTGGTTTAAAAAAAATAAACACAGGCTCATTAAAAACATTAATGGTATAACTAATCCATCTAAATTTAAAGTTACCTTAAGGGACAAGCCCAATGAAAATGTACAACTTTTTTTTTTTCTTCATGCCATATGATTTGCTGAACATGGTTTATTAGTGTAAATGTCCATGAAATCTGGTTGAGCACTGAAGGTTGTTTTTGGGTGCTGGTTCTTTTCACCTTTTACGGCAGTTCGTAAAAATGTAAATGACTAGCTCTTCTGAAATAGCAGAACTCTGGTTTATTGTGTCCTTATGGTAACTTCCTATCAAATTGGAAGCGTGTAAGAGATTTTAGGTGCTTATTTGACTCACACGTCTGACTCAGTTGTTAAATGCCTTGCACAATTACATAATGAACTGAATCAGATGTACTGGAAGGAGAAATGGCTGTCCAGACAAATTAATCATGAATAAATTAGACTAGCAGAACAATGCACCTAAAGAAATGATGCTGGCAATGTATTTAAAGGCCCAAACGTAGCTACGCTTTGCCAAACTGCTCTGATGTCAGTGTTTCAGACTCCTATATTTTAATTACATATCTACGGTATTTACATTTGGGGAAACAGTCACATGCTGCAGGTCTGGAGCCTTGGAACATTCACGTTTAGCCAAAAGAGCTGTCACAAAAAATATCGTTATTTATTCTTTCAGCACATAGTTTGAGTGAAGTGCAGGATCAGTTACAAGCTGACTTACTGGTTAAAACTGAAGACATTTAAAGCATTTAGCAAAAACACTAATCCAAAGCAAAATTAACGTTTTTCTGTCTGAGCAATGCAAAAAAAAACTATGGCATGTACAAGGCTGTAAAGACAGGTTTGCTGTAATTTTGTTTTGGTTCTCACTGCTGCATCATGTTATTACTTTAACTACAGAACTAGCTGGGCAAAAGTGTACGGACACCTGACATAACTTACACACTTCTATTTGGTTCTTCCCCGAACTGTTTCCACAGCATTAGATGCACAAACTTGTACAGGATTATATTACAGTCGTTACATTCTGCCTTCATTAGAACTAAGATGCTTAGCCAGTGTCCCCGTGCACAAACCTCAGCTCCATGGAAGAACGTGACTGTTCTGTACTTGGTTCTACCATCAACTCCACTGAACTAATTTGGGGATGAACTTGAACACAGACAGCATCCACAGGTGCTCCAAGAACTAGTTGCAAATTTACAGTAGCATGGAGCGTTATTACTACAAGGGGGGAATAAGTCTGGAATAGGTGGCGTAGGGGAAGTGTTCGCTCCGTGGTTAAGGTGTTGGACTGCTGAGGCAAAGACAGGAATTTGATTCATCTGCCCAATCAGTTACTTTACAGGTTGTCCTTCCAGTTAGAAAACAAAGTTCTTCCACCAGAACATTGGTGATCATTTGGACTTAAATAATGAGTCCCAGTCAAAAGGTGCCATGTTTGGCTGAATGTCTTCATTTTTCGGGATGGCGGGAAAGATGGACTGCATTTTCTGTCGAAATTCCACCAACTGAAATAAAAACAAAGCTGTGATGCTATGCGCTGTGTTTAGATGCATAACTGAAAATGTCACACTTACACTGTGGACACCCATAGCTTTCCATATTGTTAAGGTGAGAAGGCCAACTCCACAGCAGGCGTACAGAGAGCCCCATCCGAGTGCACGCAGGGCTAACGACGCTCCGCTCTCAGACACCGCCGCTGTGCCCAATATACCCTGTACACACAGGAACATACAGCTGGTGGAGGTCACAGCGTTTAACCTTCTTACAAATCTGACTTGTACTATGTGCACTAGTATTTGCTTTAGATCAATCAACACAGTCATAAAAAATGTTAACATTTTTAATAGTTTAAGCTAGAACACTTTCACAGCGCATCATGGTTGACGTTAGCTAGCTCCTAAGGAAATATACATTGACAAGTACTTTTTCCTTTGACTCAACTTAAAAATGCAGCTTTGCCAGTTGACTAAGTCAAATGTAGCATTAAGCTAATTAAATTAGTAGAACATGAATAACTTATTTATGCATCTTTGTTTCTTAAATTACCTTTTCATTTGTTACACAAAGTGCCTTCTTTATACAATGAAATCTTCAAGAAATAGTTTAGTAATGTGATCAACGTTGTCATGCGTAAAGTAATTAATAAACACTGGAGTGTGATAAGTTAGTAAGCTTGGTTCTATCTGACATACAACTTCAGCCCACGGAACGGTGATTCAAAAGTATTGGGACGCCCCACCACCACCACATTCATGTGTTCTTTGAACATCCGATTCCAGATGTAGCTTCACGCTCACTTCTAGAATAACCTTCACACATCTGGGAAAGGCTTTCTGCTAAATTGTCAAGCGTGGCTCTTTAGGCACTAATGCTAGGAGAGTCAGTGTTCCACCTTCATTCAATTCCAAAGGTGTTCAGTCAGAGTCAGCACTCCATGTCATCACGGAGCTCAGTGGCTTTGTGCACAGTTCCAGTGAAGGCATAATGTAATTCTACAACATACAAAAACAGTTTGTAGCAACAAGTAGGAGGACAGTGTCAGTGTTTAAAACAGGAAGTCTAAAAGCTGAATTTCCTGATGGATCAAAATTGTTCTGCGCTGTTTTTCTTAAATTATAGCTCTCGTGACTTATTTCAAAACAAACTTCAGCAGTTGCTGGCGCCTTTAAAAAAATTTAAGGGAAACGTATGGGGGGGGGGGGGACAAAACAAAAAAAACAGTTGCTACAGTTTAAGAGTGATGAGCGTGCCATCAGTGAAAGAGCACGTTTGTCCAGGTATATATATAATATAGTTTATTAAGTTTAAAGAAATAAAGTTTAAAGAACCCTAATCAAAATGTTGTACGTGGCTGAAGCGGAGTGTTTACTGAGATACACTCCTTAAAAAGAGACAAAACCAAACTCTGTTCCTCTGTGATTACACACTGATACAACTCTGGTGACTAATAGAGCATTTGTGCAATTCCTTTTACTTCCCACGTAGAAACCAAACACAACAAAAACAAATAAGCGTTTAATACGGGAGAAGAAAAACCCTACAAGAAATTGTAGCCTCTAAAATCCATCGAACTTTGCCGAGTTCATCATATCTTTATACATGACAAATTTTTTTTTTACTTTACACAGACACCTGATAACTAAACCTCTCAAAGCCATTTCTTAATATTAAAATAAAACACACACTTAAGGAAAGTTCATTACATTAATTATGTTTCTGTAATATTGGTAGTGTGCTGATGAACATTGTGTAACTATTCGTGCCAGACAAAGTATCAGCCCTTCATTTAGATACCACTGGCAACGCTTACAGCAGGTCCTACGAATGTTCTAACAAAAAAAAACAAAAAAAAAAAAAACCTTTGCACTCTTGAAAGAATAAACTATGTAAGCTTTCACACCTTGTTAAACCACTCAGGGCTCTTTTTCTTAGCTAGAGCCAGCGTCGAACCGAATCCAGCGATCATTCCTGCAGTGGCTACAGTCGTCAGAAACACACCACCTGGAAAGGAATAGAGACAATGGGTATAACAAGAGCATGGGATTGTGATTGATGATATTCCTGAATGTCAAGAACATCTGAAACCACAGAATTTAGACAATTTATAAATCAAACACTATATTGACAATGGTAGGATCATGGAAATCTCTTGAGCATTTCACACCAAACCTTAATCGTTTTAAAGACGTTTAAATAATTACTGGCTTGAAAATTCCTGAAAAAAAACCTTAACATGAAAACTTAATATCAAAGCCACTTTCTGTGTTACATAGGTTATGTTCAGTGTCCCACGTGCCCTGTGGCAGAGAGGTTTAAGGGGTAAAGCAACACGTATCACAGCACTATTACACAAATGGTTTCTGTTGTTTCTCATACACACACTAGAGAAAGATCTTTTGTTTTCGACTTGGAATTTGAGCACTAACGAGGAAGATTAAATGTAGTACTTTATCAAGCTTTAATAACTATTAAATTGGAAAACACACTCGGCGTCAAACTTAAATACCCGAATATAATGAAGTATAGTTATGGAGTAACTAACTCAGTCATTCTATTATGGCGTTATTGTAGTCAGTCATTCTCTCTCTCTCTCTCTCTCTCAATTCAATTCAATTCAATTCAATAAGCTTTATTAGCATGACCATATGTGTACAGT
>JAOUQX010000028.1:5720829-5741033 GCA_028566295.1 Liobagrus marginatus
AATTTTGATGATATTGAATTTGAACAGATTTGAACAGAAGTCCAAAGTTTGACTGCTGGGACCACATACTTGGAATCGGTTATGTGTCCCCCAAATCACTAAGTCCGCTTCTGCCTATAATACAGAATCTGTTCAAATTAAATATCATCAACATGATATTGAATATGAATGATATGAATGATAATGAATGGTTACCTTCATTTCTAATGATTTTTTTTCTAATGATAAATATAAACACCACTACTCTCTCTGCTCTCTTCCAGGAAAGCAGATTTATCCGAAACATCAGCTCAGTGCTCGGACATCCCACTGCGCTTATCAGTGTCTGACTCACAGGAGGCTGATGCTAAGATTACAGATAAAAGGGATTAAAGCATCTAGGATTATATCTCTCTCTCTCTCTCTCTCTCTCTCTATCTCAAGCTAATTCCAAGAGGAGACATTTGGGACGGTGTAATATATATTTCTAAACTAATCCGTAGATTAGACAGTTTACAGGTGAAACACGAACCAATATTAAATACAAAGTTTAAAGTTGAGTTTATTGGTCACAAGCACATCATACAGTACAACATACAGTGAAATTCTTTGATTCCGCATATCCCAGCATACAAATTTGAACACTGGGGTCAGAGCGCAGGGTCAGCCAGAACGAACGGCGCCCCTGGAGCAAGTGAGGTTAAGGGGCTTGTGCAAGGACCCAATGACGGTAGCTTGCATGGTGCGGGGCTTGAACCCCCAACCCTCTGATCACTGACCCAGAGCCTTATACCGCTGAGCCACCACCACCCCAAATACAGTCAGAATGCTATACAAAAATTATCGTTTATATTTCTTTTTTCTACTTTGTGATAACATAATTCTATACATTTTGATAGTAATTTTTAGTTGCATGGGAGTCCATCATGATGTATAAAATAAAAATGTGTTGCATTAACTTACTAAAAATAATGAACATTTCAATTGTCCTGTTTTCTCGTTATTCCTACTGCATTTGCATAATTTCATGTTATTATCCAATTTTAAATAAAGAGGTTAAAGTATAAACGAAGTATTTCTGATTCTGATTTTGAGGAATGTTATTATTACTGTGTATCATCCCACATGCTTTGGTCAGTCCTTACATACGGAACAGCATGTTGATTCTGAAGTCTTGATCTGTTGATTTGTTCTTTCTACGGTCATTTCCGAAGACATTTATTTATCTTACACATACAACTGAGCAGTTACGGATTAAAGGGGCCCAGCAACAGCTGCTTGGTGACTCTAGGATTTGAGCTCATATCCTTCCAATCAATAGGCCAACACCTCAGACACTGAGCTTCCACTTTCTCCCTCAGTGAACCCTAACAGAACAAGGCTTTTGCTGAAGCCATATCCATTCATGACAACCATTCACACTCACATTTAGTTCTATGGACAATTTAGAGTAGTTAATTCACCTACTGTATGCCCAATCGCATGTGTTTGGAGGCGGGAGGAAACCGGAGTACACGGAGAAAACCTGCGCAAGCACGGGGAGAACATGCAAACTCCACACAGAAACACCCTGGACGGGAATTCTGAAGCGATAAACATGGTTTAAAACAAAAAGACTGCATTGTAAAGACTACATGGTTTTCATCTTCTACACAAGACAAAGACAAACAAAATGCACACCTCTGTAGACAAAGTTTGAGTGCCGCTGGTGGTAAAAGCAAACTGACACAATTAAATATATAGGTTAATAGGAAGTAGCTGTTCAACAGTGCCGCAAAAGTTCTCTGTGCATTTCAGATTTGTGGAAGCTTGCATCTGCTGAAATGTTCTGGTCAGACCTGTCAACCTTTTTTTAACCGGCTGCTTATACTGGGTGCCTTATGGTCACATTTACAGGTTTTCATATTTTTTGTACACGTTGACAAATCATAAATGATTTGTCTTTTGAATTTACCAAAAAGAAAATACAACTTTCGCTTAAAAAAAAAAAAAAGATTGTAAATTCTCATTTGAACAAGAAGGCATCTTCAGCTACACTATGTAGCAACTATGGATGATCCTCGTCAGTGTTTCTAGGAGCGTATCTATGTGTACCATCATAAAAGCAGTCATAGATAACAGCATCTATAAGCTAATGTTGCAACAATCCATCAAAGACTCAAAATAGACTTGAGCAAGACAAAACACTTTATTAAGATCAAATGAACACATTTTTATCACCATATCTTAGGAAAAGGAAAAAATATATCACTTAACTAAAAACAAGAAAAAGATTAATGCGAATTAAAAATGCTGCTGGACTGAGTTGATCATTAACACAGGATTCTTACTTAACCACCAATTCCAAAACAATGTGACAATCTATTTTCCCTTTGTTTTGCTCTTTATATTTAAGGGATGAACTAGAAGATGCTCTTAGAAAAACCAGAAACCTCAATGTCCTGGCAGAAACTGTCATTGCATTCTGCTGAACTAGCAAATGCATCCTGAAAGAAGGAAAGTGCAACCTGCTTTAATCATTATCAGCTGGCTCAGATCCAGGTCTACAAAGCATACATTTGCGAAAGCATAGCTAAATATACTTTAAATGGATATCAGATTTATTTTTGTTTGTTTGTTTACTTTAATTGTCTACCCAGTGGCTGCTGAATTGAGGGCCTGGGTTTCTTGTTGTGTAAAGCCATACAGGGGCAGCTGGTTTGTTGTGATGCTTTACAGAGTTGCAGGTATGGGTTTGTTGCTTTATTGAGCCATGGATGGGCTGCTGAATTGGTTTGGTTGTTTATTACCAGTCTCTAAGCAAGGCCGGACCGGCTCGTGAGAAGCGAATACGTTGTTCAGACGTTCAGATGGTGTTCGGACACGGCAGCTACAGAGATGTGCAGCGTAACAGAGAAAGATATTTTATAGAGAAAATAAGAATAGAAGAGAGATTCAGGAAGCATCAGATGGCACATGTTCCTCGAATCCCTCGCTCTCTCGTACCAAGGCCCTTTCTAGGATGACACGGCCTTCTTTGTAGCGCTGGCTGTCCTCGGTGGCAAACTCATAGATCCAACCCAGCTTACTGTTGCAGTTTTTACAACTGACATCACGCACCATGTGCCTCCCTGTAAGCATCACGCGGTCCTGCACATCGCTGTACTGCAGGTTCACCACCTGGGGAGACGCAACAAATCCATAACAATTTCAAACGACCCTTAAAAAGGGCACCACGGAGATTAATATTTGATGCAAATTTGAAATGGCTTTTTTTTAATTCCGCATTGTACATATTATTAATGTCCTTGCGTGCCTTTTTAATAAAGGTCACATAGTGTACTTAAATAAAACCAAAATGTGAGCTTCAGGAGGACCCTAGGTAAACGTTAGAGGTTTTTTGATACAGCTTTTACCAAAGGCGATCATTGGCTTTATAAAAACATATAATACGGAGGTAACTGTTAGACCTTGTTGAAGAGGAAAGCACGGCCTGTTGCTCCTGTGAAGCGTGTGGAGATAAGCTCAGAGCGATTGGTCAGGATTGTGTCGCAGTTAGCACACGAAAAGAGGCGAGTGCCTCCAATGTGGTCCAGGAAAATACGGCCCATAATGCTGCTGCAACAACAACAAAAACGTGTTGTTATATCAGTAAATATACTGCAGGTGACCGAAAGGATAAACTAGTTCATGTGACAGAGGATTTCAGCATATGTTAAATCGCATTAGTCCTAAAGATGAGGAGGTTGATTAATAGTGTAGTGATGCATTGTTACATAGCAATTAGTGTAGTGATGCATTGTTACATAGCATTAACACGTCAATAGGAAAATAACAGTGTTTCACGCCAATAGCCAACATATCGCTTGCCAGTTTGGGCTTTTATGCACTGGTGTGTCATATCGGCTTGTGTACAGATACCCAGCTACCCGCATTTACAAACAATCAGGTTTTTACTCAATTCATTTAACAATAGCGTGTTACCCAGCATGCCACCTAACACGGACGATAAGATAAATAACTGGACATGAGCAAAACTGACAAATCCATACACATAGCAAATACATTTGAGTCTTTTAAAGAATGTTACGACAGTAAAAACACACGACATTCGATAGTAGTTTTGCTAACAGCTAACGTTAAGCTAGCTACGCTAGTTGTTTGTATGTTCCGACTAACCGTTTTTTGCTCTTCTTGTAACTTAATTTCGATGGTTTAAATGAAACTGTCTTGGCTGGCAAGCCTCCTTCGCTGATTTTGTCGTCAGTTCTTCTTTCACTACTGTCTGTTGAGCGTTGTTTTTTTTTCTTTATCAAACCGTTTTTTAAATCGAATGTCTATTTTGTTGCTGGGTTGCTATGCTCTCAGCTGTTCCGCAGTCTACAGCAACATCCGGTTTTGCGTCGAAAAGCGTCGTCGTGTAACACCCCGCCCAGCCTGATCACATTGTGCGCATGCGCTTTGCCAAGCGGTAAATGACCGTGTGCTGTAGTGCTATATCGTAAATTGTTTCCGTGTGAAGAATGAATCTCAACGTGCGCATGAGTACCGTTATCGTGTGTAGTATTAAAGGTGGAATGTTTCACTTTTACTCTAATTAAGTTTAAAATAAACAATTTTCGGTAGGTTGCACGTGTGCTTCATTTGACACATTTGTCCTAGATATGACATATGTGTTTTAATGTACAGACACAATGATATGAACCACTGGTTTTACATAAATTCTTTCTGTCTTGACTCAATATTTTTAGCAGCTCTACCTGTGTTAAAGCATGTAAAATGATAAAAATGCGCAGGGTCACTAAAGAAAAGGGCTTGGAACTTAACCAGTCCTGCCACGCTGCCTTTCGCATACTAAGGATATATAACTTGCCTCGAATACTTTCGCATACTATATAAAGCATATCACTGCATGTTGTATACTATGTATGATGTGCGCGAGACAAATAAACTTTGAACTTTGAACTTGAACATGAACTATGTAGTATGGAAGTACTCAATCTCAGGTGTTATTACACGTAGTAATTCAAATATTGTGTTTAAATTGAATTCTAATTCTATATCACTATCTTTAAATTATCGTTTGGTTAATTAATACAGGTATATGCATTTGAATAATGCCCGGAATAACCTGTCAAAACTAAATGAGTCGCTTGCGATTCGACTCTTATCCATGAGCCGATTCAATGGAACCGACACACAAAAAAGAACTGCCTTTCATTGTGAAGGGTCCGGATTGTAAACAACTCCTTGATCTGACTCACAGTTACTCCGAGCGGAGGAGCAGGGTTACGTATCGTACACGGGGCGGGTGCTCGTGCTGTCGCCGGAGCGCCATGTTCGGGTAAACAAAAGAATCCTTTCCACACGCTATTACAGTTATTTTTTTTAAAAACACACACACAAACAAACAACGACAGGGCGCATAACCGTAGCTAAACAAAATGTTTAGAAATTATACAAAGCCCTGAGAAGAAGCTCCTCACAATGCCTTTGTGAGTATTTTTGTCTGTTTTCAACACACGAGAGTTGATTTTAAAACCGGGTCTGACGAGGCCTATGGTAACTTCAGTTAGATTAGCATAGCATAGCATAGCATAGCATAGCGTAGTGTAGCATATTTTAGCTGCTTTAACTCGAACCGAGGCGGGTACATGTAAAACCAAAGCTTGTTGAAAACTAAAAGAAAGTATATTTATCAATCACGTTGGAAAAAATTCCACTTTTTGACATCGTGCACTTAATTGAAATTTAACGATAGTTTTAGCCTAGCCTTCAACGGCTAATCTGGGTTTCTTTTTAATTTCCCAACAGGACTTTTAAAAAAAATAATAAAAATAACAGAATTATATACATTTATCGCACTTGGTTCAGAATAAACAATGATTTTATTCTATATAGTGCACTACATGGTTGTGATTGGAAATTTAGCAAACATGGAGGTAGGCTAGATGTTCATTAAGAAGTGGTTTTAGTTAAATATAATAAGGGGTTCTAACAGATCATTGCAGACAGATATTCTTCAGTCAATGAAAACTACATAAGTCAAAGACCAAAACAAAAGCCATGTTTAGGTGGTATTTAATCCGTCAGCTTGCTTACAGAGAGGGAAGGTAGACATTTTGGCTAGTTATTTTATAAAGATATTTTCAAATATCTTGACTACAATTATTTTATTTTGAATTTTAGAGTCTCATTAATTGTTTATTTCTAAGAGAAATTATAAAGATGCACTCAATTTATATGTATGTATATAAAGTAGGCCTTTGTATACTCTGAATATATATTATAGTTGTCGTCATTGTTGTTGTAATAATCCAAATAATAATTATTATTATTACATCTTCAGTCCAATCAGGACACAGGCTGGAGTGCAACCAGCTCAGGACTCCCCAAAGCATTATGGGATCACGTCACCCATCAGCATGGCTTTGCCGAAAGAGTCAGACTTGGTGCAGATGCAGAAACTGGTGGAGGCACTGAAGCCTTTTGGTGTATTTGAAGAGGAGCTGGAGCTGCAGCGAAGGTGTGGTCCTGGGATTAATTCCATAATCCTAACTTGGTTGTACGTCAGACTGGGAATCTTTACCCTCTATAGGATTTAGTGCGATTTGGTCTTTGATTGTTCACTTTGTGTGATATAGCTTTCAAATGACCTGAGTCTTGCTGTTCTAGTTGAGTCTGTCCATCTGCTAGCTATGAATACACTAGTCTCATTTAGTCATAGCTTCAGACAGATAACAGAAGGTCTGGACTCCATAGCATCTTTTATTGGCCGTCACAATACATATGGTTGGCATGCCTACAAAAGCAGACGATTTTGCTGTAAATGTAGACGTGTGCAAATCAATCGGTCTATATCGTAAACCTCGCAGCATCATAAGCGCTCGTTGTCACAGTTGTCAATTCAGTAGCTTCCTTTATGAGGGAAATGGATCATCACAACCGTATTGTTTCCAGGTGGACAGTTAAAAAAACATGAGGCTCCATCCAATCAAAGCTTTCTGTGCTTTTTCTGCACAGGATCCTGGTTTTGGGAAAACTGAACACACTGGTGAAGGAGTGGATCCAGGACATCAGCAGATCCAAGGTGTGGTATTTGCAGCGCGTTACAATAAACAATTTTATCAAGGCACTTATATGGAAATGTGTTTATTTTGAACAATGATCTTTAACATAGTGTGATGTAAATCTCCAAAAGAAAAAAAGACACGCACTGCTATTCCTCACAGTCTTGGTTTGCATATGAAACACAGTGGGGAAACATTCCTTTATTTCTGTCTCAACAGAATATACCGCCGTCGTTAATAGAAAGTATAGGTGGAAAAATATTTACATTCGGCTCCTACAGATTAGGAGTCCACACAAAAGGTGAGTTCACGATCTTTCTTACATGCCGGTAGTTAGTTTTTCACGTTCATCTTTTTTACCTTTTTTTCCCGGATGCTATTATACCTAGCATAGATTGCTGATTGAAGTTTGTTGTACTTCTCCATCTGCAGGTGCCGATATAGATGCTCTTTGCGTCGCCCCTCGCCATGTGGAGCGGACCGACTTCTTCACCTCTTTTTATGAGAAGTTAAAAGAGCAAGAGGAGGTCAAAGACTTAAGGGTATGCTCATCATTTCGCCATGGCTTACACTTTATTTGTATCTTTAGTCTCAAGAATTGCAAACTGCTTGGAGGTTTACATTACATTACATCCGTGTCCAGAGTGACGTCTATTTATCTCATTTATACATCTGAGCTGACAAGGTTTAAGTGCCCAGCAGTGGCAGCTTGGTAATCCAAAGACTTGAACTCGCTCCCTTCTGTTCAACAGCCAACACCTTAACCACTGATCCACCACTTTGATACTTTACCTTATATATTAGCAGGTTGCCAAAAATTGCAGTTCCTAAGATGTTACCAATTTGCATCATGCCTTGTAACTTATAATAACATTTAGTTGTGTAAATTTAGTGTCTGTAATGAACTATAGTACACCCTGCGCTCTGACCCCAACCTTCAAATTCATAAGCTGGGATATGCGGGATAAAAACATTTCACCGCATGTATGTGTATGTGAAATAAGATTTGAATTTGATCTCAATTTGAAATGCTGATTATAGCAACAGATCGTTATTCCGGCTTACTGCAATTCAAACGTAACACACACTGCTTTGTCCAGCTGTGGCTTCTTCAGAAATTGTTAATGGAGCAAAAACAAAGAACTTGTTTACGCACAATGTCTCTGCCTTGTTGGCTAGTTTATTGCTTATAGAATTTCTGTTTAAACGCAATATTCCTCACGCTGTTCCGTATGACCTGAGTATGATCACAGCTTGGATTACCTTGCATTCTACTGATGCACTGTGTGTATGTGGCATTAACTGTCGTTGCCTGTAGCCTCAAATCCATGCCGTGTTGCTAGTCAGTTCACTAGCACTCTTGCTCATGTACTGTCGCTAGATTAACGGTTCATGCCACAAAATCAACCTGCGTCTGTTTCCCTCTTTAGGCTGTCGAAGAGGCGTTTGTCCCGGTGATTAAACTGGTCTTTGATGGCATTGAGGTATTCACTTTCGTTCATCATTTAACTATACAGTTCTCATGAGTAATATCATCAGGGTCTGAAGTGTTTGTTTTGAATGCCCCTGCCAGATCGATATCTTGTTTGCTCGGTTAGCGCTGCAGACCATTCCAGAAAACCTGGACCTGCGGGACGATAGTTTACTGAGGAATCTGGATATCCGCTGTATAAGAAGTCTGAACGGTAACTGGTTTCGGTTTGCATGCAGTCTTTGTTCAACCGAGTGAAACATTGCACACTTTTCTATCGCCATGTCTGATGCGCTCTTGTGCTGGTCTTTGTGCTCAGGATGCAGGGTGACCGATGAGATTCTCCACCTGGTGCCCAACATTGAGAACTTCAGACTTACTCTTAGAGCCATTAAACTTTGGGCTAAACGTAAGTATTATTATTATTAGTAGTAGTAGTAGTAGAATATTACTACTATTTAACAGTAAGTTTTCTTAATTTTTATGTCCTATATTACTGTTGTGATAAGGCAATTTTTTTTCTAGCAATGATGGCTAAAATATACTTAAGATTAATAAGACAAACTAAAATAAGCACTATATTACTTGCTCTCAAATCTACAGTGCAGATATAAACACAATACAAAGGTGAGGTTCCATAGATGGATTCAGCTGTTTTTAACATCCTTATAAATATATGCAACTTTAGACGCAACAGAACCTCTTAGTTAGTTAATTAGTTCTGATACGCTATGATAAAATTGTTAAATGTAAAAGGTATGTACATGAAAACAGTTAATAAAGATATTAAACGCTAAAAAAGGTTTGATCGGATGTTGTTCAGTTTGATTTAAAAAAAAAAAAATGTAGCTTTAATTTGCACAAAATTGATCTAGCGACTGTCATCACCTAGTCTTTTGGCTACTGTTGTCTGATTATGAAAAGCTTTACTCTTTCTCATGTTCTTCCTGCATGTTACCGTACATGTAGTTATTTCCGTGTGCTATTGTATAAGTTGCGTGTAAACTCTCACAGCTAGTATAACAATTACAGTATTGGACAAAATAAATGTAAAACATTCTTTATGTAAATATTGCTTGAATAACAAAGATTTAATTTTAATACATTAAGTAAATTGCTGACCTACATGAATAAATGCTGCACTTAGGTGGTCATGATATTGCAAAAGCAGTTAAAGAACTGCTGTGTTTAGAAAGGATATGTGGAGACAAAATCATCCATTCTACACTATTTTGCACCTAAGCCTTTTGCAATTGTAGCTGAACAGTTTAGCTTGCATGGCAGTGCTTTGGAAAACAACAGAAACCTTAGAAACGCCGAGCTGGCGAAGTTAGCTGGGGTATAGGCTCCAGTGCCGCTGAACAGGATAAGCGGTAGACAATGAATGAACGAACGAACGAACGAACGAACGGTTTTGGTTATTTAAGGTAGGTATCACGCTGATATACGTTCAGTTGTTTGATTTTCTGATCAGTTTGATTCTAGCTAGCAATTTGATGCTATAGAAACTGGCTGTTGAGTGGGCGTGCGAGAGTTTGAGTTGGTAGTTTTATACCGCGGAGCCACCTCCAGGGCCCATTGACGATTCCTTCTGCGCAGGTTCGGGCTCCTAACTGACGTTTTTGCGTAACATGTCAGCGCCCATCGTTGCCCAGGAAGCGGCGTTGCATCGCCGTCCATCTTTTTTTTTACAGTCTATGTGCTCACTAAAACATAATCTCAACATCACTTTACTTTAACGGTCCACATTTGAACCTATTTTTGTAGCCGACCCGACCTTTTGGTTTACTGGTAAATCTAAGCAATAATAGCGTTAACAAAGGACTGTTTGCAAAAAAATTGACAAGAAATCTCTTCTAGACTGTTTTGTATTGTATTCAATATGCGCGATTCTATTCCAGGTCACAACATATATTCAAACATTTTGGGTTTCTTGGGAGGTGTGTCCTGGGCGATGTTGGTAGCAAGAACTTGCCAGCTTTACCCCAACGCTGTGGCTTCAACACTTGTTTATAAGTTCTTCCTCGTGTTTTCTAAGTGGTGAGTCCTTTACTTTCTTCTTTTTCTTAAAAATTATCTTGTGTAAAATTAAGCCTTTGGGTCCTTGTGCCACTTGCAGAAGTGCAACTTTACAATGTTTACTATTCTGTAAATTTGTTGCTTGATAAACATGGCCTAAAGATTATTTTTGTCGCAAGTCTCACAAGTAAGATACTTGTATACCAGAGCTTGTATTTACAAAATGTCTTAAGGCTTTAAGTAGCTCACAACTTGCTGATTTAGCAGAAAATCTTAAAAATAATGGCCGTGCCAGTCCTAAATGTCCTCTTTAGGGCTACACTTTAGCTCTGAGTATTGCACAAAGTGTTTAGGGCTCAGACTAGCTCCTTAATCTGTGAAACTTTATTAGCAGTGAACAACATGGCTGTTGCCAGCAATCTACCTAAGAACGAAAACATTTTAGAAGCATTTGACGATAGTAAGATTTTTAAAAGGTATGGCGTTAATCGCGAGGGGATTATGAACTTGTCAGGGACGCAGTACCTTCACCAACAAATATAAACAACCCAGTAACGGCACCGATCGCTGTTTGGATAACCCTACAATACCTGGCAACCGGGATGTAATCTTACTTTGATAAGACATCATCTATCACCACTTACTCTTCTGTTACCCAGATGGGGTTCCCCTTTAATTAATGAATTAACCTTATAGACATTTATTTGGGAGCCCAATCAGCCAATTACTATGTGCGTAGTTAGTAAGCATGCTGACATCATCCATAATAACCAGGTCAACGCTGCCCTTACACTTGGCTTAAGGCTTCTCTCTATTCCTTAGTAAAAGTTTGTCTCAGCAGCTTTGCGACTAGGTTTTAAATCTAAAGTCTTAGCTAAAAATGTTTGCAAGGAACTCTTAGTGGTAAGATAAAATGCTTTGTGAATACGGGCCCTGAAGTTCCAGGCTTGTCATTTGAACTGTGCAATTTTTTTAATCTATAAGGGAGTGGCCTAATCCAGTTCTTCTGAAGCAACCAGTTGAGTGCAACCTCAACCTGCCAGTGTGGGACCCAAGGGTATGTTTCCTCTCTTTAACTGTTGATCTATAGATACAATATCTATGCTTTCTTATGAAACTGTAACCATTAACTGGCATTTCTGCGTCTCGCAGGTGACGCCGAGTGACCGGTACCACCTCATGCCCATCATTACGCCAGCTTATCCTCAGCAAAACTCCACCTACAATGTGTCCTTGTCCACCCGCAACATCATGGTCGAAGAATTTAAACGGGGTCAGTGAAAAGTCACATTACATGGAATTGTGCCATTGCAGTTGGACATATTGCTTAGTACAGGATTATAAGAAGGTGTGAAATATCTGTTTCTACCTAAAAGAAACGTGGTTAAGGTGGGTTAATCGTGGGTTCAATTCCCATCACAACCAAGCTTCCACTGCTGGGCCCCTGAGCATGCTGGGCCCACAACTGCTCAGTTGGATAAATGATATAAATGTAATTCACTCTGGATAAAGGTGCCTGCTAAATGGCAGGAATATATCACTAATTAGCCTGTATTAAAAATAAAAAAAAAGTAGAAATGTTCACAATGTTTAAACAGCCCCTATATCATGTTTTTTTTTTTTATGTGACATTTCATGCAGTGTGTAATGTACCTGTATGTGAATGAAAAGAGTCTGCAAAGTTGTAAAAGCTGAAAGTGCATCATAAAAAAAGTTACGGTTTCGCTAATGTAATAGTGGACTCGGAATTGTTAAAACCAGTCGTTTTAAATTCGGATCCCATTCCCCAAATTTCATACGTCACGAATTCTTAGGCTTGCATCCATGCTATTGTTTACATCCGAGTATCTCCGATATGGACGCGCATCCTGGTAAAGCCGGTGCAAACCCTGCAAACCTCCTGGCTCATCGGACCAATCAGAGTAGAGTAGCCTCATGCAAAATAGGGGATTCGAAAGATGAATCTTTGAACGAATCATTTGAGAGTCGTTGAGAAATAAAGTGAAATTAAATGCATATTCTAAGAAAATGAAAGTGTTTGTTGACATTGCATGCATGTTAACCTGTTGTTGGGGGACTCGCGAAACCAGATTACGAAAAAATAATCATCATAGATTGCTTTAATAGTAACAAATTTCAGGATTTGGTCTCGTTTGGTTTAAATGTTTCACATTTTAAGTAGTTTTAGTTCCGTGCAGTCAGGTTACTGGTTAGTTAAACCCAACCTCCTACATGTACACCAGGTGGCTTTGCTTTGCTGTGTGTGAAATTGTCAGAACTGTTGCATCCTTCTGTTGTTTCCCGTCAGGGTTCCTTCAGCGCAACAGTAGTAGCAACTCTTTCAAAACCTGGCTTCAATTACTGAGCAGTTGCGGTTTGTCTTTCTAACTGTGCGCTGTGGTTCTTACCTCCAGGTCTCGCCATCATGGATGAAATACTGCAGAACAAATCAGACTGGGCCAAACTACTTGAAGCTCCAAACTTCTTTCAGAAATACAAGTATGTATTTAGTTGTTTATCCTGTTGTACATCCGTGATGAGTTTACACTATTTGAATAAAGATTTATTTTTCAAAATAGTTCACGGCCCACCCACTTTACATACCGTTCTAACAATCACATGCATCCTGTGTTGTGTGGTAATCCAACTTAAATATGAACCCAATAAAAACGTAATTATGGAATTTATGCTAACACTTTGCAATAGCACAGATCTACTGTCTTCTCTTTTCTTAGATTTACTTTTTTGTTAATTCTATTGTAATAATTCTCTGTCTTAAGTACTGTTGACCCGCAGTCATTAAAAAAAACTGTATGTCATTCCTACGGTAGGTATTTAAAAATAAGAAACAGCCTTTTATTGCTATTTCTTGTCTTACCACTGTGAATAATAAAATGATTTTTAAGTCGTTTTCACACTTGTGTTTTTTTCCCGATATTCGAACCCTGAATTTGGTAAGATCGAAGTGCAAATGATCTTTTGGGGACCAAACGTCCGTGATGCTTATGAAAACTGAACCAACATCAGGTGTTGAAGCAGTTCACACTCTTAGCCATATGCAGAGTAACACAACTGGTTTAACGCTACTTCCTGTTTCTATTGTTTCTTCCTATTAGTACTATATAAATCCACACTTTCACAGGACTGGACACCAGCAATAGTTCACTGTTTGTTGTGTGCCCTTGGTACTGAGAGCATTGTGATAAATGCACGACGAGATGACTGACAAATCTTAAATAAAGGACCACTTCTATGCAGTTATCCCTGCATGTTGCCATGCATCCCAAAAGCTTAACTGTCGCCACCAAATGAAAGCAATCATAAAAAATTACAATGAAATAAAAAACAGTGCCACCATTTTGCAAACTGAATTGCACAAATGTGATGTATGAAACAGCCAGTGTAGAAATTCGTCTACGTCTGGTGTTAATCTTTTTCATTAAGTGCTCCTGCTTGACTGGGATGAAAGCCTGCATCCACACCAGCGCTTTCTAAAAAAGATTGAACACTTGATTGGTTTATCTAAAAGCAAGCCTGCAGTTATGAACCCGGACATCATACAGAATCATCTCTGAGTCTGGACTCGGGTATTCGGACCAAGTGTGAAAACGTCTTAAGTTCATAATTTGTATAATGTATTTTGTCTGAAACACATTTTATTTTTTAAGCATTGTGTTCATGATTTCAACTAGATTAATAAAATGAAATGAGATTAGTAAAGATCACTGACCCTAGCTGAAGCAGTACATTTTTCATTTCCTGTAGTTTTCTGTGTAAGTATTGTCTTTAAATATTCCACATATTGCAAAAACAATTGTTTATACTCTATTTCTGCCAAAAATGGACTACACAGTTTTCCACCTTACATCAGCCTTAGCGATTGTCTCGTAGGTCAAGCGCAATTTAAATCTATTCCGGATGCGCTGATACCAATTTTTAAGGATCGAGTACCAGAACTTTATTTTCTTATATTAATTTTTTTGGTTTTTTTGGCAATGCTCCAGGCACAACACATTAAGACTAATGAATATAGGACAGCAATATAATAATAAAGGGCATAATAATAAAAAAATCTAAACGTCATCATTACATTTGAAATATTTCTACACTGCCGAGGCTGACATTGTGTCTGTCAGGGTCGTCAGTTCTGTGCTAAATGTCACGTAAGGTCTGTATTGTTACACTATCGGGCCACATACTAGTATCGATACCTAAAAATCTTTTTAACGTTTGGGAAGAACTGTACATTTCACTATGTTAATGACTTTAGTATTGACCACAAGAACAACTTTTCTAATTGTCTGTAGAAAATGTAATAATTCAACCAATAATAATTGAATGTAATCGACTTATTGGTTTTGTCTAAATAAGCAGCATGTAGGTGGTGCTATCGTGCTGAAAATTCACAATGATGCTTGATAATGTTGTGTTTGTGTGCACAGCACTTAACAAATCCAGATCTTTTATTAACGCTGCCGTTTCGACAAAATCAGTGCATTTAACGAGATTTGTATTCAATTCTATATCAAATGGAATGAACACTACTAATGGATACTGTTCAGCAGCTTAGCTACAACTTTGCACTGACTGTTTTTTTTAATTTTTTATATCAATTAATTTTTTTTCCCTTTCAACTTAAAATAAATGTTAATGTGAAATTGTGTACTGTTTTATTTTTTTCCAATGCCCTCTGCTCTTATAATTTAAGTTGTTCTCTACAGACCGAGACTCAAAAGACTGTCCTGTAATGTAGCATTAATAATTGATCCTTTTGATTTACATCATTTGGGTTTCTTTCACTTATCCGTTGTATTTCAGTGCCTCAGTGTTGAGGGAGGTTTCTTTGGAGAAAGTGTCCAGAATTTATTGTACCGTTGTGAAGACTGATATTTTTAACACACTAGAAAATGGACCTCACTAAAACTGTCAACTGTTTTTGAACTATTCTGAATACTTTACGAAAAAAAAAAAAAGATTTTTTTTAGCCTTATTGTCTTTTTCTTCCACCGGAACAGATTCACTGTGCTGCAACAGCACCTGCGGTAACTTTAAGCCCCGATATAATCTCTTGGGCGTCCATAACCTTCCCAGTGTTTAGTTAAATAACCTCTGTCTAAACGATGTAATGGCATTGTTCTTGTTTTTATGTTCCAAGGCATTATATTGTGTTGCTAGCAAGTTCGCCCACTGAGAAGCAGCACCTCGAGTGGTGAGTAGATCATGCCGAGTAACACGATTGATATGATGACCCTTGATAATACCTTACACGCTGCATCCAGACAGCTCGTACAGTAACACACTCTAAATAAACTCACCCAGCAAGTTGTTAAGGATCTGATTTCCGGCAGGGTCGGCCTGGTCGAGTCCAAGATCCGAATCCTGGTAGGAAGCCTGGAGAAAAACGAGTTCATCACTCTCGCACATGTGAACCCGCAGTCGTTTCCAGGACCAAAGGAAAACACAAAAACGTGAGTGTAGTGGATTAGCTTGTACTGCAGAGAAATGCCTGGGGCTGTGGGAACAGTGGTTTTTATTTTGTGTGCACAGGCCGGAGTTGAGCACAATGTGGGTCATTGGTATCGAGTTCAGGAAAATGGAAGGGTCCGAGCTTCTTAACGTCGACTTGACCTACGACATCCAGTCATTTACAGATACGGGTAGGATATCCTTTTGTATAGTTTTTCTTTTACTTGTTCTTATGGTGTTTGTGTATTCTGTGTATTTGTAATCAGATAATATTTAAAACGGGTATTCAAGTTCAAGATCAAAGTTTATTTGTCACATGTACATCATAGGGGGTACAACATACAGGGAAATGCTTTGACGACTGACCGAACGTTTGCTGTAAATAGGGGTGAGGGAGAGAAAGAAAGTGTAAAAGGGGGTTGGTTGCATATAAATACTATTTACAATAAGAACAGTAATTACAAATTACAAATGTACATCTATATGCAATATGTATATGTCAATATGTAATAATAATAATAATAATAATAATAAAATAGTAATAATAATACTAATGTAGTATACCAAAAATATAATCTACTATAATATACTATAAATATACAGTGTATGTTTATTGGTCATATTAAACTAGTGCTGAATATACGTATATTAAAACCTTAACTTTACTGGACGGACTGCGTGGGTTCACTGGGCTGACTGAGTGCGGTCGAAGGGTTGTGTGGACTTTTTTTATAACTTTTGTAAGCTATTGAGTGCATTAATATGGAAACCCTTTTTATAAAAACAAAACAAAAAAAAAACTCTTGACTCCGTCCTCCCATTTCCCGCCCTGGGTAGAATGTAAAAATGTTAACTTATTCTTGATGAACTTCCAACTAGTCCTACATATATATGGTCAATAAATTGTTTATCAATGCAGTGTACCGTCAGGCCATCAGCAGTAAGATGTTTGAGGCTGACATGAAAATAACAGCGATGCACGTGAAGAGGAAGCAGCTTCAGCAGCTCCTGCCGGACCTTGTTATCCCGAAAAGGAGAAAGGTAAAGCGGCATTCTGTAGAATCCTCAATAATATCGATGGTTGGTTTCGGTCTTTAATGTCAATGTTGAAGTGTTGCTGTCTTCCTCACTGTAGCATTCGACCGAAGGACTGCGTGCTGTGAATGATGGCAGCGTGGACTTGTCGCTGGACAGTGACAACAGCATGTCCATGCCCTCACCCACCGGCACTTCCAGCGCTGCCAGGATAGCCGTGGACAGCCTAGGACAGACTCCTCACCCGTAAGTTCCTCAAATATTCTCTACATATTCACCACTAAATCGTTAGACCACTTATTGTACGGATCTGAGAAGGCTGTTTTTATTCAGTTCTTCTACATTTACTCATAATCCTACATTGTTTTTAATAGGATCTACAGAAATGGTAATCAGCCTTCTGTAGTTCTTGAGCTCAAATCATACATTTATCACACTGCGCAATATCAATTATAAAAGCTGTAGAATTAAAGGCAGGGTTCGGAGATTTCTGAGAGATTTTGTTCAAAAACTCTTTTTTTGTTATGCCGGTTGAAAGTCTCTTCACATCTTGATAGCACTCAAAGTTTTAAGTGGTTTAAATGAGTATATATATATCTATGTGTATTTCTAATCGTCTGTGGGAGGCGTAGAACCCAAAAAACTTCTAGCATATGTATTAGCGTACCTCTGCGCAGCCGTTTAGCGCAGACAGCTACGTCATCAGCGCTATGTTCCCGCTATAATCTTGCTGCGTGTAATTACGTGTTTATAAAATATCTTACGTCGCGTTATTGTAATATTGCGACTTTGTACTGTAATATGTACTCACCGCTGAATTACACATTAGCTAGTCTGATCCTCGTTTTGTCGCTTGAGGCTCTGCTCTGCTTGAGCACGTTCCTGTGTTGTGGAGTAGGCGTGGCTTTGGACAGGGAGGGCAGGTCTTTGGCCTTCAACGCTAGCTTGCTATTGTTAGCCTCTCTGAAATCTCCTACCCTAGCTTTAAGTTGTTTAAGAATCAACGTTTAATAGCTCCTACAAGCTATTTTAAAATGCACCTTTTTACAAACGTTTTGTGGCTTAAATCCTGTTTTATTCCACGTATGTCCAGCTCCACAGGCACCACCGCCAGCTCAGATTCTCAGGGTAAGACGAACGCCTCAGGAGACACACATCCTGCTGCAGGTAAGTGTCGTTGTGTTAGTGTCTTCGGTCAGTTCTTATGTTGGCTATAATGATGCACTAATGTCTTTATAGCCTAATAGATGCACTGATGTGAGTCCACATTGTTTGTGGTGTTTGAGAGAGACCGCCCTCATAGATACCATGGCTTATGTAAACAGGGGTCAAGGAAAACTATGCGTTTCTGCTTTTCCAGCTAAACCTTTCTATCAGTCCTTGCATGAATAAAATGTCCCGAGTGTGTACACGTGTTTGCTCCGGTAGAGCTTACGTTTACCTTCTGTGTATTCATTATCCTCAGGCTATCTAATAAGCTGCAAATTTTTATTTGATTTTATTTTTTAAAGATTTATTTTCGGGCTTTTATGCCTTTATGTGATAGTACAGAGTGAAATGTAGTGGGGAGAGAGTGGGAAAGGGATCGGGAAATGACCACGGGTCGGATTCGAACCCCGGTCGCCTGTAGCGCAAACGCGCTGAGTATACGTCGACTTGGTACATTTGTCATTACAGAAAGTCAGTTTAACGCGTCGTTCGCTCTGTTACAGCGTGTCTGTCGGACCCGAAGCCATCGAGCGGGAGCAGTCCTTCACCCCTTCATGAAGAGAACTCTGAGAAGCTCAGCTCACAGGAGGTAAATGTAGGGCACTGTTTCGTAAATACTGGAATGTTTGTTACCTGATGTTTGAATTCTACTTCCTTCGTACCGCCATTTGTGTCTGCCACATGGATCGATTTTCAGGTTGCCAGTGTATGACACCTAATTTGTCTAGCAACTGTATATCTTTGTCTGGTATTAGTTTATGTATGCTACATAATCAATATTTGGGCATTTGTTTGTCTCACAATCTTTATATGTGGATCTCGTTCTGTGTTCTGTAGCATTCCGATTTAAATGAGAACACAGTCGACTTAGTAAAGGACAACAAGGACAGCACGTCTATCCTCTTGCCCACAGACGTGTCCAGTACTGAATTTTATGCCAGTTCTCCAAGGTGAGCAACACACACACACACACACACACACACACCTGCTTTCAGTTATTTATTCATTTGACCCATATCCCTAAGGTGGATATTGCCCCGATATGAGTGGGGGTGCCCCATTCCACCCAGGATTAATAAAGTTTCTGATTTTTATTTTGAATTTTAAGGAAAGTATTTTCAAGTTTGTTTCTTCACCATATTTCTTATTAGTGATGCTCAATTAGTTTTAGTTGAATTATTCTTCTTGCCATTACTTAAGAGCTCTGTGATGCACTTTAAAAGTCGCAGTACGAATAACCGCGTCTTTGTCACGCATGCAGGTCGACATGGACGACCGTCAGCTCCGATTCCCAAGAAAAGATGGACACGTCTCTAGACACACATCCTGCTGCAGGTACGCCTGCACCAACCCACCTACCTGCCCTGCGTCATTCGTCACCATAATGCAACATGGGCATCTTCCCCGTGGCGCTTCGATCACAGTGTAACGCTTTAGTTCTCTGTTCCAGCAAGTCCATCCGAAATAAAACCTCCCAGTCCCGCTCATGCAGAAAAGAGACCAGGCTCACCGCTCAGCGACGAGCAAGCCAAGAAGCTCAGACTAGAGGAGGTAAAGCCGAAGAAGCTCCTACTTCATGTTGAAAGAATATACATCATGAAATTCCAAATGATGCCAAGAGGCATATATCGGTCATTTGCACCGTTGCATTGGAGAACCGGGCATTGAAATGCTTGTGACGAGGCTCAGATTTAGAGTAACTGGAAAAGCTTTATTCAATATTAAATCATTATTAATCTCTGCAACTATTGTAATTGTTGTTTTTTCATCCTTGTTTTTTTTCTCTGCCAGCGCTTTTATATATTCCGAATATTCTTTTATGCGAGTTTTTTTCCCCATATAAATCTAATAAAATCCTTCCTGCTTTAGGATTCTACCTCAGAATCAGTGGACCAGGCTGCTGAATTTTCTCAGGTAGACAAATCTGTTCGTTTTCTCAGGAATATCTCGTGCCGTTCAGCCCCCTAACCCTAAAC
>JAOUQX010000028.1:5949687-5967716 GCA_028566295.1 Liobagrus marginatus
CATTAAGTAAACATTGGCTAAATGTTAACTAAACATTAACTAAACGTTGGCTAAATGTTAACTAAACGTTAACTATATGTTGGCTAAATGTTAACTAAACCGACTGTTATTATTTTTGATAGCATTTGATCCCTGTCAACAAAATGAAACACCCACACACACACACACACACACACACCCCTATATATACAGTACATGCCATAAACTGTATACTACACCGAAGTGTAAACTGCACCTTCACCAATAAGATATTACAATAAATATAAGCACACAGGCACACACCTATATATGCGCATACATTCCTCTAAAAGAAAGACGCTACAATAATAAATATATATAGTGTGTATATATTTGCGATTCATATTTGTGCACACACGCAGACACACACACACACACACACACACAATCAAAGGAATTAAAGATCAAGATGTCATTGCCGTGCGTGTGTGTGTGTGTGTGTGTGTGTGTGTGTGTGTGTGTGTGTATATATACTGTATAGGTATATTTCATATGTTAATAGCGATTCAAATAGGATTCATTTGAAACGTTTGACGCGACCCCTCCGGTGCCCTCAGGTGCATTTAGCATATAGCAGCTACAAATATCCGGCGACTCCAGTTTCCACACCTTTTTTTTTTTTTTTTTTTACCTAATGTGACCTATAGTTAGATTTCAGCACCCTGTGTAAACTCTACCTGCATTGAGCAACCGTCCTAACCGACGCGTCCTGTTCCAAGAGCGTTAGCTTATACAAATGACAGCGTTCTTCTTTTTCCCCCATGCATTCGATCTTCGGCAGATTCTAATACACTTGGTATGAATTTATATACATAGACACACACACAAACACACACTTTTCCTTGGACAGCCACATGCACGACCGCACAAACAAATTATTCTATATGAGTCATCTCATTATTCTCTTTAAACATACGCACGAAGACACAAAACAAACACTAACCTGCACACACACACACACACACACACACACAAATACACATGCAACAAGTTATCGGGAAGCTTGCAGGAACTCTGTTTGAGTGTCTTCACACTGTGTATTATGCTGGTATTAGCATCGGGGATCTGGAAAAAAAAGCCGTGGAGCAAAACAGGAAAGTTTAGGGTCTTGAAAGACACCATTGGCTCGAAGGTCATCTGCTGCTCTCTCTCTCTCTCTCTCACACACACACACACCTCTCTATGACCAAAACGTTAACTTCTATAGGACAAAACATGTCTGATTAATATTTGCTATCAATCATCTTAAGTTCTACTGTATGTTTAATGCACGTATAGTGTGTGTTGTAGATTCTCTGTTTACAAAGCTCATGTAGATAAGCCAGATCAATATATACAGCTATACATCGAGTGATGCAATAATCTTGCAAATATCTTTCTAATCATTCTTACATTAATAAATCCATAATATCCGTCTCTAGTTTGGTTTTCCGACTATATCTTGAATAGGGATTAAGGAAGGGCCTCGTAAATACACCTACAATGAGCACATAATGACACGTCCCCCCTCCATTGAAAAGATTGCGTACGGTATGTAAACGAGGTTATGTCGACGATCTAATCCATATGCACCAGAGAAATGGACATAAAGAGTAACAAACATGAACAGAGCAGTCTGGAAGGTTAAAGGTCAGGATATAGTTTCTAACTCGACAGGCCTAGTCAAGACACACGCTCACATCCTCTAACACATCATCTCAAGAATCATACTATGACACACAGATTATTTTCAGCACACATAGAAATCGAGCTCATTGCTCTTGATCGCTGAATGAGTTACGCTGATTAAGATGAATGTTACTTGTTTGGCTGTTGTTACATGTGATAAGATTAAAAGAAGGAATATGCATTGAAGAATTCTGTGTAATGAACAGCATTGGGGTGGACATGCGTGACGACATTTTGAGCTGTAATTGGGGAAACAATCGACTGTTATGAGATGATGATGATGATGATGATGATGTTTATGTCGATGGTGCTCTAAGCCGATGACAGGCTGTGAAGCTACAGAGATTTCACTCGGACCATGTGTTCGTTTGTTAATTATATAAACATATATACAAATATATCATGCTCAAGTTAAGGCAAATCACATGGTGTGGTACCAGAGTGTTCGATCTTGCATTTAAAAATCGCATCTGATCAGATCTAATATGAGACGGCTAATGAAATGATACTGTATTTATGTTGAGCGGAACTGTGTTTATAAAAGCTATAGTGTGTGTTTCACACGACCAGGGTGTGAGACTTCATCGGTGAGGTCAGAACTAATATTTCTTTTTAAAGCCTGCTTTTATTTTATTTTTTTACTTAAAACGCAGCAGTTGTGCATGGATTCTTTAAATGGTACTTTACGCTTTGTCATGGAAAATTTGTTGTTTTTTTTAGTTCAGTTCCATTTAATGTAAACGTCATTGATTTTTAAATATAAAATGCCATGTTTTGATAGATGTTTATGGTCATGGGTTGAATATGCAAAAAAAATGCATTTACATGTAATGCGTAATAATTATAATAATAATAATAATAATAATAATAATAATAATTATTATTATAATAATTTGGAATACAAAGCTGGCTTGCTAAATGAATACAGTGTAATTTAAAATAACAGAAATCCCTGTGGAATATAATGCAGCTTGAGTAATGATTGTATGATCTATGCTCGTAGGTAAACACTGATCTCATGTGCTCTTAGACAACAAATAATATCTGATACAATTAGAGATTTGTATGTAACTGGGGGTCTTTAATGAGCCTGTTATGTTTGGAGAATGATTTAAACTCATTTCCTTTAAAAGGTTCCAATCAAAAGAACTATCAGGAACCTTTTTTTTCAAAGTGAGAACAATAACTGTTATAGGTCATGGAGCAAAATGAAGACTTCATTCTTTAATGGGACGTTTGGAGTTCAGCCACAGAATGAATAAATAATATGCAGTAAAAATGATCGATGTCAGAGATCAGACCAATTTGTCTACATAGGGTCCGTGTGAATCAGATTAAGATGAGGTCTAATAATGAATTAACGGCTCTTATCCAGCACTTCTCGGTCTTTTGTACTTAAGCTATAAACTATTGATGGTTTAATAACGTAAAGAGTAGTGTCCAGGAGTTTCTGTCACGCGCACGCTTTATGTGTAAGTTTCTAGGTGATTCCTACGCGTGCTTTCTTGTCATTGATTAGGCCTATCGATTAAGATCGGGCGCGCGCGTGTCTGTGTGTGTGTGTGTGTGTGTGTTGGTGTGGGACTACTCACGCTGCACGCTCTCCCTCTGGCTCACGGACAGGTGCTGCGGGTTGCCCTGCTTCCGGCGGGACATCGCCCGGCATCTCACACACACTCAGCACAGAGGAATAAAAACAGTCCGTGAGACACGCGCCGTCCTCTTCTTCCTCGTGCTCTTCTTCCTCGTCCTCTTCCTGTGTGCAAACTTTTTTTGGCTTGTCTCTTCTGGACGCTCCGGTGCGCACAGGTTAAATAAAAAAAATAATTTTTTAAATTAAAAACCAAGAAGTAGAAAAAAACGCACCTTCTGCTTGACTAACAGCGGCAGCCGATCGCGAGCTAAAGTGAATCACTTAATTTCTTCTCTAATACCGAATGCAGCTCCTCTGCTCGCAGAGCGCGCGACACTAGCTTTACTTCTCCAACCTAAAAGTTGCCTGTAAATATTCGCTCCTCTGCTCGGAAAATGTTGCTGTTTTGTTTTTTACTGAAGCTCAGAGTTGCACGCTCGGGTCAAAAAAGGTATCTCTCGCGCAAATCCCAATTCCTCCCAAAGTGGTTTTGACAGGTGACTGTAAGCTCGCGCTCCATCCTGCCCAGCGTCAGCGCGCAGCAACGGCACTTCACGGCGCACGAGACGGAGCCGCCTCTCAAAAAGCGACCCACAGGCCGAGTCATTAATTACGTCTCGCGTTTTACGTCGGGGCTGTGCGCGAGGGAGGGCGCGAGGGAGGGAGTGAGGGAGGGAAGGAGGACAGGACCCACCCTGTGCACGCCTGTACTTGTGTGCGTGTGTGTGTGTGTGCGTGCGTGCGTGCGTGTGTGTGTGTGTGTGTGTGTGGTCAGGGGTTGCCTCAGACTAAAAGAATAAAGACTGGAATTCAAGTTCAAGTACGGACGTGACGTCGGCGCTCGCGGAGACCTAAAGAACGGCGCGCGCTGGGGGGCGACTAGTGGCAGCTGTAGCTGTGCAGCGCGAGAGGTTTGAAGCAGCGAGCGCGTGGGAAGGCTTGTAAATACAAGTGGATTACCTTAGAATGCTGCACTAATTCCTCAAACTGGACTAAATCAAGCAATCCATTTAAATAAATAAATATATAAATACATAATTAGCAGGCCAAGGGTAAACACTAGGAAATATTCACGCAGCACTGAAAATGTGAGCATGAATGAGTTATGTGAGAACAAAATAACGTTGCACACGTTCATAAACAAATTCTAATTTTATTTATAATACGCATACACCCAATTTATATCTGTCGTTCCATACACTCTTAACACTTAATAATCTCCCTGTGTGTCCTTATATTGTATAGACTCGACACCGATGATCACTATTCTTTAGCGCCTCTTTAGTCATCCTTATCTGGTTTTAAGGTTTCAAGCATATTATCATTAGTGTTTTTTTTTTTTAATTCATAAATTTTTTACTAAGTGATAACAGTGGCTCTATATAATCAGGATTGGTAAACAACTGTATTAATCAAGATTGATTTCCTGAAATTTCTTTTAAATTACAGATTAATCGTATTGAAATATTACACTGGCCTATTTTTAGCTCTGCTAATAAAAAATATTTAAGTTATTTAAGTTATAAGATTTGATTAAAATATTTTAGCTAAATGTGAAAACATTTCTACACATTTAAAAATCTGTTACTGTATACAGCAAAGTTAAATAGGCCAATAATTATTGTGTCCTATGCCAGTGTAAGATCATTCTGAATTTCTGTATCTTGTGGACATTTATAGACAGCTGCGCCCTCTGGTGGATATATTTATCATCACAAAATATTTTACATATAGTACTGTACTGTACAGTAGACTATTTTTACATTGTTTTCAGAAAGATTTTCTTTTGTCGTATTACAATTTTCCAGCTCACACAAAAAACATGTTATTCATTTAATTGGGTTGCAAGGTTCGTGTTTTCCAGGCACGGTTAAATAGGTTTTTAAATATAAATTAACACAGGTGAGCAAAAGCGAATAAGGACGAAATACCCAACACAAACACAGAACGAATTTCACTAATATCTACGTCATTGATCCTTTTCCTATCTGATTACAAAATTCAGAGATAAGATTACATACCTCATACGACCCTCTCATTATCTTTTAAGTATAATAACACGTTTATCATATAATACAAATTCTAAAAAGGTTAATTGCGAGCTCATCAATTCGTGCAGCAGAAATAAACAACTGACATGTAGTCTCTTTGGACGGTAACATAAATTTAGTTTCGAAATAAAAGAATCATTCCAAAACATTCTTAATTAACTTGATATGTTACATTTCGTGTAGAGCGATTCATGCTGGTGTAATAAATCATAACGGCCGAGAGACGGCGCACTTTCACTGAACACCAATCAGCGCAACAATCTTCTTTTGGTTTTGGTTTTTTGTTTCAAATCATCTTTCGAATACTTGGCACAATCGAACGTGTTTTATTTTCTACACAGAACATCCAGTAAAAGTTTCCAGCTATTTTACATTATATTTGAATTATTTCCAATTCTGACATGTAACCTCGTGTAGAAATCATTTCTTTAGGTTCTGTGTTATACAAAACACGAGACAGCTTGTTGAGCAATTTTATAACCACTTCTCGTTGTGTTTTGGGGTTAAATATTTAATGAGATTTTCTAAAAATCCTCACCACTAATCTGCGTTTAGTGATAGTTCTTGAAATACAATGAGAAAAACGTTGCTGTCAGAAGTGGGATTCGAACCCACGCCTCCAGGGGAGACTGCGACCTGAACGCAGCGCCTTAGACCGCTCGGCCATCCTGACTGCATGCGAAAAGCGCCACATACCATACGTATTAAACCCGGATCCAAGTGACATTGCTCTGTTTAGTTGTCAGGTGCTCGGAGAACGCCCTTCAATTCAAAGTTTGATTAAGTATAATATTTATGAATTTTTGCATAGCCAAATGTTATGTTACAGTAAAATAAACGAACAGACTAAACATGCAAACGTAAATTTGTGTGATATTGTTAGGTTGTGTATTGTGCTATATTGTATTGCTATATATTCTGCATGAGTGTCACGTTAATAATGAAAGCATTTGTAGTAATACGAGGAATTTTTTTTTGGAAATGTGTATTTTTTTTAATACATCAACGTTTAAATGATTGTGTCATTATTTTAGCGTATGAACGAAATGCTGTAACGCCAGGTACATAATTTACTTAAACATCCGGGTCTTTCTGCTTTCACGTAGGCACACGCTTGAGACTGGGAGCTGACGTCACGTGCGCAGGAATGGCGGCGCCGTCTGTCTGTGCGAGGGAGGGAGCCTGAAGAGACTGAAAACTTTACTCCACAGCACATTCTGCGGAAATATCATACTGTATCGCTTTAGCCGCAGAGGATTCAAGGACAGACTTAAAAGGCATATAAAGACACCCACCCCGTGGCCTGAAGTGAAGTAGGGTTACGGATATAAGCTCGCTTAGCTAGCTAACTTATTACTTGTAACGTTACCTGCGTTAGCAAGAACATAACGTTGCATATTTGGAACTGAGCTGTAGCTGCATTAGTGAAACGTTTTTGTCAGTATAGACAGCGCACTGAAGCGGGACAATATAGGTAAGGGACACTATTGAGCCTTGGCTTACTGGTTTATTGCCGCTGGTTGACATTAGCAGTCTGGGTATATTGCCCGCTAAGCCATAGCTTTGTCGCTAATAACTTAGCCTATATGTCACAATGGAGAGTTTAACGCTTAGCGACGTCGAGCAGAAATACTACTCGGAGTTGTTTGTGTACTGCGACGTGGACAACACGAAGAAAGTAGCTTCAAACGGCAAGGTGCTGGAGTTGTTCCGGGCGGCCCAGCTCCCCAACGACGTGGTGCTGCAGGTAACTTAGCCATAGCGGCGTATCAGCTACGCCTCAATACACGTTCTGTGTGTGTTTGTTAACGGTGTAATACAGTCTAGGTCAAATAGACTTATTTAGTTATCAACTCTGTTTCTACGGGTGGAAATATTGTGCTGAGATCAAATAAAACACAACATTGGGTTAGCCGGCATTGATGGAGGGTGTGTTCCCTTGCAAAGTTAGCTAGCGTGCTGTTGTGTGCCATTACTTTTGAACACACGTTAATAGATTGGGCGGGCGATATGACAAGAGGGACACATCGCGATACATAAACACCCCTTTAAGCACAGTAACGTAATGTTTGACGATATTTAGTGTTGTGTGCTTTATACAAGTAGTTAAGGTAGGTCCTTTTACTTATGTTTAGCAAGTAAGTGAATTATGTTAGTATGCTGCTGGTACATGCACAACATTGTTTTGATCGTCATTTTCACAATCATGTGTGTTTTAGCTCGCGACGCCCTGAATATAATGCAAAATACTCTGCATCTGTCAAAATTGAGCAATCCTTCTTATATTTACTATGAATTCCAAGAGCATATGCTGATTGTATATCATTTATAATCATTCTGTTATGCATCTATATTGTTCATTCATTATCTAGTGTTTATCCTATTAAGTGTCGTGAGGGCGCTGGAGTCTATTCCAGATAACTTGGGGCGGGAGGCGGGGTACGTCCTGTACAATCAGCAGTTAATCACAGCGCTAACACTTAAGAGACAGACAACCATTCACACACACATTCGCTCCTATGGAGTAGGAGTTTAGAGTAGCTAATTCACCTGTGCCCAGTCACATGTGTTTGGAAGCGGGAGGAAACCGGAGTAACTGGGGAAAACCTGCGCAAGCACGGGGAGAAAATGCAAACTCCACACAAACACCCTGGACTTGAATCCAACCCATTGCCACCTTGCTGTGAGGCAGGCTTGCTAACCACTCTGCCACGGTGCCGCTACATTTATATCACTGCTACTATAATAACTATGTACTCTATATAGTCAAAAGAGTCGGTACAACCGTTTGGGGACAAACCCATATTTGATATTCAGGTGTAAACAAGCTTTTTTTCTATTTATTTTATGTTCTATTATCACAGAACATAATTTGCAAGGTCTTTTTCCTAAATATTGTATTGTATGTATGTTGCTAGAATTGTTTTTAAACGTTTAACAAACATAAGACAGTAAAACCAATCTGACCTGGCTATATTTATCCTGTATAGAAAACCAGATTAAATGTTTAGACTAGGTTATCTAAATTTTGTAAACCTGTTATTTTAAAACTTTTTTATTTATTTTATTTTTTCGGTCATTCCAGATGTACTTGCAGAAAACAATTGCTGGAGACGGGCTTAAACTGCTGACTCGCATTGGGCAAAGTTCCATAGTTGGATCCACTGACTTTATTTATTTTACAAAATTTAATAGCAAAACAGTTTCCTTGCTCTGGTCCATGATTTCAAGTTCATGATTTCTCTGCTCCAACCCACCTACCAAAACTAATTACCTAATTAACTGTGTGTTTGAGTTCTAGTGGGTGCGTTAGTACCTAAGGAGCAGCGATTCGAGTCTTGTAGGAAATGAGGGCTAAAAAGAATTGAATTACATGTTTACTCGTGGTGGTAAATCCGATTCTGGCATACGCTTACTGGACAGCTAAATCTAATGTATTGTAAGTGTCTTATAGACATTTCTATAATGAGTGGCTTTAAACATGTAAAAGAATTGTGGGTGTACATGCTTAAATGTTGTTTTTTTTTAGTCAAGCTAATAAAAAGAAAACACACATTTCGTTCTTAGTGTGTAGCGTTCTTCTAAGGTGTAAAGCACCGTTGATTTCTTTGTATTGCTATTTTTCACAACCCTATCGGCTCTCGATTCACCAGGCGAATGATATTTTTTTAACCTCTATAAACATATCGCATGTGATACATCTATACGTCTTCCCTATGCTGCTAGAGAGACTAAAAATCTTGTGTAGCGTTTAGAAACTGTGCAAACCAGTAAAGTCAGTCAGGTCAAGACAATATTCAAAGTTGTCTAGCTAGCATGTTCATGTTCTTCACAAGAGTGACATGTGACAAACGTTGAACTTGAGTGTTATGACACACACAATTTACAGGCAGTTCAAATCATTTTGTGAATCGAAAACTGTTTTTCCGGTCTTAAAGTACGTTGTAGTTGTTTGCACATTTCCCGGCAAACTGTTAATTGTAAACCTGCTTTAATATCTTGACTTGCTATTTTGATATAACATGAGCTTGGTATCAATATAGTTTTTGTGCCAATGATTTCTGAGAAGTCAGATCAAGGCAACAAGCACTGTTGCCTGACTTGCACAGTTGCGAAACGCTCAAAGCCAAAAACCTATTTTGTGATTAGTCATCGGATGGACAGTTTCGCACCCTCATCATTTTGGCACCGAGGATCCAGTAAGCTAAGCGTGAACGCTTGCCAAAGTTGTATACAAACCTGTATGCCGAGGACTGGGTCTGTCTGCGGCACAGAGCTTTTCATGTTTGCGCTTCATGATCATAGAGTCAAAGTAACATTTAGACTCTCACTTTGTTACAAAATTGGCTTTAACAGTGTATGAGGAAAAAATAGCCCGAGCACATTCTCATACTCTGTAAGCTTGCAGATCTGCTTAGTCATAGTCCGGCCTATGTTAATGTTTGAATTATTGTATCGGAATTGAATCTGACTTCTTATTGTTTCAGATTACTGAACTGTGTGGTGCAACCCGTCTTGGCCACTTCGGTAGGAGTCAGTTCTACATCGCATTGAAGCTTATCGCGATAGCCCAGTCTGGTCTGCCGCTTCGCGTCGAGAGCCTGAACAGTGGTAAGTGCAAGTAGACCTGTGGTAAATGTGATGTGTATGGAAAAGACGTCTTAATATGTCGTTCTATTGAATGGCAATTAGATTTTTTTTACACACTAAATCTAAAATTGGCCCTTATATTTCAGTCACATTAAGCATTTATCATACAACGGAGTTTAAACTTGAACCCATGTTGTTACCCCATTTGTTTCTGTCTGCTGTCGCCGGTGTTCGCAGTTGTCAACCCTAAAGCTCCTGTGTTAGAGATCAGGAAATGACTGGTTTCTTAGTTGAACAAATGTCAAAAGTGCATAGGCTTTAAAAAAAAAAAAAAACTAACAGGAAATATGAGCAGCACGTAAGCCCAAAGATACGGTACGAGAAATAAAAATGAGTCAAAACGAAATTGTAAAAGGGGAAATAGTAGCTCAGTGGTTACAGTGTTGGACTGCTGATCAGAAGATCTTTTGGTCAATTCCCACCACCACCAAGCTGAAACTGATGGGCAACCCTGTGCAAAGCCCTTGGTGCAACTGTTAAGTTGGATAAAGAAAATAAATGTAAGTCGCTCTGGTTAAGGGTGTCTGCTAAATGCAAAAATAGCCAAAACAGCTTCATCAGCTGTAAGACCAAACCGATAACGTATTGTTTGCAAAAAGTACTTAATTTTATTTTATTGCTTATTGTAAATGTAATTTAAATTTAGATGTAGGTAATCTAATACTTTAAATTATGTAGAGAACATATAATAATAATATGTAGTAGTAGTATAGTATTAACACAATCATAAACTACGGCTCGTATTAAATTAACTTCAGTCAGTTGGGCCAGCAACATTAGCACTTTACAGCTCCCTCGCTTGGTGTTTGACCCTGAGCTTGGGTGGGTTTCAGGTGTAAGCATTGTCGCATACTACACTAGGGGATGAAAAGACTGACCTAGGATTAAGAGTCTGAATTCCTATTCCTAGAAGTTCTGACTAGTTCTAGTGGACTGTAGTGCAATGCTACGCCGAGTCATTTTCTTTTCATCTGCACACATTCGGTTTTTATTCTGTCTATACATACATACATACACTTTATTTATTTACTTGTTTATTTATTTATTTAACTGCCAACCTGGCTGGCCATACATATTGTTGATTGCTCCCTTAGTTTAGCTTAGTTTGTTCATGGGCAAAGTTGTTTGATTTGTTCCCCCCTGGCTGAATGACTGAATTGCTTTTTTTTGTGAAGAAGTGCTCTGAAATAAATTTTGTGAACATGTAGTTTAATCTTCTAAGGGAAATCGAATTATAGCTCAACAATAGAATAATATTCTGTACTTCCACCTACACAGACTTCACTCCTGACGTCCACTGTTTTAGGTCAGCGATTTACATCATTTTTATAATATGTATATTTATATATTAATAAGTCCTTCAAAACAAATGTTGTCTGAAAAGTTGTTTTACAGCCTGTAATTGTATCTTCAGCAAATGTCTGAATCAAGGTCATCAGTTTTGTGAAGCCCTGAAACTTGGCTGCTGTTGTCGCAAGGTTATCACTACATTTACAAAAGTAACAAAGTAAATGTGTGTGTTTGGGTTTGTAGTCAAAGACTTGCCCCTCCCTCGCTTTGTGGTGGGTAAGAACGAACAGGAGGCCAGGCATGCGGCCGTCTACCCAGACACGGAGAACCAGGGGCCGTATACTAGCATGATACCCAGACCACCAGGCCGAATACCGACCAAAAAAGTTTCCACTCATGAGGTGATCCAACCCTGTGCACCACCCGTCGATCCCCAGGTCAGTGCACTGCTCTCAGCAACTCGCATCCTAACTACTCTGACTTCTAGTCTCAACAAGTCTTTTTTTATTTAATGATCAAGAACCTTGCAGAGTTTAGAAATGTTACTAAATGAAACGTATAAAATAGCACAAAAATCTCCCAAATAAAAATTTGCCTTGCAAAAAAAAAAAAGGCCGCAACACTTACATAAAACCTCAGTAACATACTAGAGGGATCGGGCGGTACTAGTTCTGCTTTTATAGATCGTTGAAAATAAGCTCTTGTGTGTTTTAGTTAATATACCTACATTAACTATTTTAAGTTAATGTATTAGCTTGTTTACAAATTTGTACGGTTTACTTTAATGTATATGTTGTTATATAATGTATATTATGTTGTATGCCTAATTTTACCTGTTGTATGGAATAATTTATAAAATGACTTTGCCGTCTGATGTTGTACCCCATTTAAAATCTTGACTGTGGATCTAAAAATTATTGTTCCGTTCCTTCTGACCCCAGACAGACACCACGTCTCCTGTAGTGTCCCCTCACCAGTCTCCGCCCACCTCGCCGCCCACATGGAGGAAGCACAAGCGCCAACCCAGCGGTGGCACCGTGGACCGACAGGCCGCAGTGGCAGGAGTCGTTTGGCCACCGTTCAGAGAAGCACAACCGGGTACAGTACATCATTCATTTTCATTAACAAACTGAATTTGCAGCTAAATAGAATCAGTTCAAAGTAATTAAATCAACTGTTTCTTAAGTGTTTTTCCTAGACTCGCGCTAGTAAATGGGCTAATCATGTGACCTGTTTTTGAAAAAGGAGAATATATTTTATCATAAGGTGACTGAGTCACTTCCTCTTGTGAACATGTAAACGTGTCGCAGTATTGAACGGTTTCATTCTGTAGAATGTCAAAAAAAAAAAAAGATGCTGTATGTTTTCTTCCTTGGCTTCCTGGCCTTCATGTTCATGCATTTGCAGGAATGAAGTTCCAAGCACAGTCCCTGTATGTGTCGAGTATGAAGAGCTAATTTACTCGTTTACTACAGTGACGTTTGTCAGAACTGCTTACCTCATGTCTGCATTGATCTGTATAAAAACTGCAGTTAGAATAGATTATTGTTAAAAAAAAAAAATCTTTGCTGATCCTTCTGACAACTTTTTCTGTTCTTTACCGCTGCTTTGTCGGTAGCGTGCCGATATACAGTATCTACATTAGACAATGTTATGAGCACTGTTATGAGGTGAAGTGAACAACACTGATTCTCTACATCACTGCACCCGTTGGCGGGTGGGACGCGTTACCGTTGGCGGGTGGGACGCGTTACCGTTGGCGGGTGGGACGCGTTACCGTTGGCGGGTGGGACGCGTTACCGTTGGCGGGTGGGATGCGTTCGGCAGCAAGTGAACATTTTCCTCAAAGTTGATGTGTTATAAGCAGGAAAAATGGGCAAGTGTTAGGATTTGAATGAGTTTGACAAGAACCAAATTGTGATATCTAGACGACTTGGTCAGGGCATCTCCAAAACTGCAGCTCTTTAGGGGTTCCTGATCTGCAGTGGTCAGTATATATCAAAAGTGATCCAAAGGAGGAACAGTGGTGAACCGGCTACAGGGTCATAAATGGCAAAGGCTCATTGATGCACGTGGGGAGTGAAGAAGGAGAACTTGCAGGACTTGAAGGATCTGCTGCTAAGGATCTCGTGCCCGATACCACATACACACCTTCAGGGGTCTAGTGGAGTCAATGCCTCAACAGGTCAGGACTGTTTAGGCAGCAAAAGTGGACCACCACAGTATTAGAAAGGTGGTTAGAGATACCGCTGTTGCACTCCAGTTGTACCGACTTCAGTTCCTGGCTCATGAACCTTTCCTTTCTCTATCCCACTTCCTTTCTTGTCTAGCTACTGTCCTATCGTCTCAACAAAGGCAAAAAATTCCAAATTGTATAATCTACAATCTCTAATCTTGTAAACAAATCCAACCAGTAATTTAGTGACTTGACCACTTTGATATAAATATGTTGTGCAATTGTAAATCTTTCTTCATGATCACAAAACAAATTTTTAACATAAATTTGTTTGTTGTTTATTTGGCAAATTAGGGAATCAATATATAAAGTATTTAAACAGGTTAAAAAAAAAATACCCTTATGGTCCAATAATAAAGAACCGTAAAACTGGCTGCTATTTATTTTGAAGTGCATCGTCTATAGTGTTTGGTGTCTAACATTTTTCTCTTTACCCCCTGCCCTCTCTCAACACTGTTCATTAATACAGGTCCAGTAGCAGGCGATGGGATGTGGTCTGCCCATTCCCCTCCCCCCGTTCAGGAAAACTGGGTCAGTTTTACAGACACTCCTCCCTCCAGCACACTTCCAGCCATGCATCCCTCTTCTGCTCAGGTACTCCACTTTCCACATCTTTCTCTCCGGCCTGCCATAATAGCCCGTTTGTTCTCAAAGGTTGGTATGAACGCTGCTTATAAAAGCTTTTTGTTTCTAAAGCATCCGTTATGTTGATGGTGTAAGCACAGGCCTCTTTTAATATTTGTTGCGCCCACACCGAGTTTAACCCATTATGGCTAATAATGGTAACTGCCCATGATGCCGGCAGCAAACAAAGCAAGTATCCAAGGGTGCAGAGAGAATGTTTACATATACAACAGCTCATATGTTTGCTCTCGTCATTTGATTTAAACCTGTTGTCCTGCTATATGTTTCCCCTTTTATTACGTACCTTTGCAGTTGTTAAAAAAAATAAATAAAAAAAAGTCTGTCTGTGTTTGGGACATTTGTAACACACCAGAGTTTTTTTTTATGAGCAAGGAGATATGTCATCTAGAATGTTTAGCTCTATTTTTGCACCCGAGCTGTGCGGCTTATGTAGCTAACACAAAATGCAAGTCGCAAAAAAAACACCTTTCTATTAATACACACTGAACACTCCTCAAATAACTGCTCTAGATGACCTTGTTCATTTGTTTAATTTTATCTTTTAATAAACCGTAGGTAAAAATGGCACACAAACCCAACTGTTTTTTTTTTTTAACGCTGTTTAAAGTTTTACCTTTTGCTCTTTTGTACCCTAGGAGAGTACAACAGTACGAACAGCGCCAACCGCTGGCACTACAAACGAGATCCAAAGACAGGCCAGTGGTTATGATGACCCCTGGAAAATCACAGACGAGCAAAGACAGTATTACATTAACCAGTTCAAAACTATCCAACCGGATCTGACTGGTTTTATCCCGGGTAAGCGAGATGAATTTTCCTCTTTCGACGGATATATGCTTGATTTTAGTTCATTAATTTTTTTTTTGCTAAACTGACAACTGATTATGCTTTCAGGCTCTGCTGCAAAGGAGTTTTTTACTAAGTCGAAGCTGCCTATTTTAGAATTGTCTCACATTTGGTAAGCTGCTTTACTGAGATTAGTATGTTTGTGTTTGCCTTAGGTGACCTTGCTTAAGTCTGTTCAAAAACAAACATGCACTGCCAGTCAGACTGTTGGACATACCTACTCAGGAAATAGTTTTCTTCATTTTTAATATTTGCCCATTAGTTTATGATAATGATGAAGATATGGGATTGTTTTTTATCTTTGGACGTCACCTGGAGCCACAGTATATTTTAACACAATTAATGGAATAATAATGTCTAAAACTGTTAGTGTGTGTTTAGTTTTGCGGTTCAATTCATTTTTATTAACTCTCATTAAATGTATTTGCATAATGTACATTGAGAGAACTCTATGCCCTATTTCCTATAACCATGCCTAAGGCAGGGTAGGAGATTTTGTTCCAAAACATTTTTCGTAATGCTTATTGAAATTCTCTTCACATCTCGATATCACTCGAAATTAACTGGTATAAATATATTTATATGTATTTAGATCGTCTGTAGAAGGCATAAGACCCAAACAACTTCGTCCAATTGAAACGTTCGGTCCAAACATTACGATAGGCCATCCTACCTGCATGTTGGCATATGTATTTGCATACCTCTGTGCATCCTGTTAGCGCACACATTACGATTTTTTTAAAGTAGCCTACCTTGGTTACTGTAATATTACCCGCTTTGTACTGTAATATTTACTGAATTAGACATGAGCTAATCTGACACTGTTTTTTCTCTATATTAAAATGACGCTTTTTTTTTCCCCACAGGGAATTATCCGATTTTGATAAGGACGGTGCCCTGACCCTGGATGAGTTCTGTGCAGCGTTTCATCTTGTGGTTGCAAGAAAGAACGGTTATGACCTTCCTGAGAAGCTTCCAGAGAGCTTAATGCCAAAGCTTATTGACCTGGATGACTCGGCAGGTATGAAGAACAGAAGAGAAAGCCAAGAAATGTGTAATTGGAGTAATAAAGGTAGTAATATTACAGAACCTGGGATCATCATGGAAAATGCAGAAGAACACAGATATCTAATATTGAGGTGTTGTGTTGTACGTGTGTGTCCATGGCTCTTTTTAGTCTATTCTTATTTTATTGTTTTTAAGGAGTTTCGGAGCCTGCAGCTGAAGTGGGTTTTTCTGGTTCCCCGGTGGAGGTGACTCCTAATAAATCTCCCTCCATGCCTTCCTTAAACCAGAACTGGGCTGAAATGAACCAGAGCAACGAGGTTTGGCTTGAATTCCCAAATGACACCAAAATGATAGCAGATAATAATAGGCATTGCATGTAATTTTTTTAATTATATTTAAAAGTTGATTAATGAAATTTTCCTTGATGTGCCCCATCATGTATTTTTTTTCTTCAGAATTTGGCTTTGGGAGTCGCTAGCAACAGATTTAAAGGCATGCAATATCAAAAAACACTGATTTTGTTATCATTTACGTTTGTTATTTCTCAGCTAGGCACAAACAATTCCAACACCCTCTTTTGTATGACGCTTGTACCTACGTCATCGATTGGCAAGTTACCCGGATGCATGGCCATATTGGCGCTGTACGGCCAGCCATGTTACTCAAAAACATGATGGGGCTGTTCAAATGTATTCAACGATTTAAGGCATGATTTGTTTGTTTGAAACAAACCTCACTTGGCAGAAAACCTGGTAGTTAATGTAATATAATCCTAATATTACACAAATGAATTATCCACTGCCCTGTATTAATATAAAGTATAAATTATGATTTCTCATTTCATTATAAATAAACTGGCAACTAGTATGAGTAAATGGATGACAACATTATGGATATGGAAATGTATAGGAGCGTGGGCTCTCAAACATGACCTTTTGGGAGAATTATTTAAACTCTTCCTTTTCCAATTATAAATAATGATGCTGTCTGGCTTATGTGTTAACAAGGCATGCCTCCAGCCTTCAGTTTCGCCTCATGACTGTGCACGTCTTGATCATCAATAATTTATAATCTCTTTTATACCTGGTTATGGGATTACTGACTTTATAAGACTGTACGATTATTTATTCAACTTTTCCAGGGCACACAATGCTTAGCCTGTGTCTAGAGGCATTGTATTAGTTGACTTAGCTGGACTACACTCATTTATTTAACACTTATATTTTATCTAATGGTTTCGTGTTTCAGTCTTTGTTCAGTAGGTGTTATTTTGTCACTGTTAATATATTTTTGCTTGAAGGTGTTGTGTTGGTGTTCCGTTCCACATTCTCTCTCTTATTCCCTGTCGGTTTATTGTAATGGGAAAGTGGGAGCTGTAGTTCAACTGCAGGCTCACTGGTGCTGCTGTGTTTAGCTGGACTTGAGTCCGGCATGTGCCACCCTGCTGACATGTCTCCATGTCTCTGCTCTGTCTCTCCAGCAGTGGGAGACTTTTAGCGAACGTTCCTCAAGCTCACAAACTCTGACCCAATTTGATTCTAACATTGCACCAGCTGACCCTGTAAGTCAATCCACCTAGTGCTCTTTCATGATTAATGATTTTTCATTAACCCTTGCGATTCTGTCGGGGGGGGGGGGGATGCATGAGTTCATTGCTTATTCATGCTTGTTTTGTTTTATTTATTTTATGATTTTGCTTGCTAAGCCTAGAAATTCTTGTTTTGCTCACTCTGTTCACATAACTCCGTATAGATAACGAGCGTTGAAAGTAAAACACCTGTAACAAATAAAAACGCAGATAGAGCTGAGCGATAAATTAAAATTAAACTAATGCTGCCATCAGTGTTTTTTCATAAAATTCTGTATTGTCGATGATTTTATTTCTAGCATATATATATATATATATATATACTTCAATGTTGAAGCCCTTATCTAGTGAAGGAAGTGCGGCTTCAAAACCTTCTCTAACTTGATTAATAATTAT
>JAOUQX010000028.1:6233016-6243610 GCA_028566295.1 Liobagrus marginatus
GTGTGTGTGTGTGTGTGTGTGTGTGTGTGTGTGTGTGTGTGTGTGTGTGTGTGTGTGTGTGTGTGTGAAGGGGAAGCAGGTTTTGATGGCGTAGCATGCCTGAGGCAAGAATAGTCTCCATCTCGTCCAATCACCTTGTGGGGAGCAGCTGCAGTATGGGAGAAAAAAGACTTCATCGACATAAGGTCCCCTCTTACACACACACACACGCGCACGCACACACACGCACACGCACACACACATACACCCTACCCCTACTCCTAAACCTACAGATCACACACACACACCCTACCCTAACCCTACTCCTAAACATACACATCACACACTGCATTCTACATTTTTACACTTTTAATAAAACATTGTTTAATATGTTTTAAAGCTATTTTACTTTTGGGGACTCATGAAATGTCCTCATAAACTATGCTTATGCCATAATACCAGTGTAATATCCATGTTATTCTAACACAAATATGTGTTAGATTCATGAAAATTCATGAAAATTCATGAAAACAAGAACACACACACACACACACACACACACACACACACACACACACACACACACACGCACACGCACACGCACACGCCCCTCCATCTCCTGTTCCCAAACCTATGACAGGCCAAGTGAAACGGCTCCAACAGAAACAGATGAAGAAAGAGCGTATGGATGTGGACACACACAGGGAGGGAGCAGCGGAGGTCGGAGCTGCTGTGATGGTGGATGTAGTCAAGCCTGCTGGGACCATTTGCGCCACAGACAAAAGTGACAGAGGAGGCCCGAGCAAATCAAGCAGGCCCAACCGGCCGGAAACAACACAAAGACAAACAATTTGGGTTGGCTCTGCCTGAGAGGAACTGACCGTCCCACACACACACATACACACACACACACACACACACACATATACCCACCACACACGCACATTTTTAATGGAATCATAGCCTCATACAAAAAGACAGAGAGAGAGAGAGAGAGAGAGAGAGAGAGAGAGAGAGAGAGCGGCTGAAGCGAGACGTCTCCGCTTCATCTGCTTTATGAAAGCTCCACAGAAAAAAACGCTGTATAAAGAAATGCAGCATGAAGAGGAAAATAAACGAATAAAAAAGAGACTTTGTTCTGATGCTTCAATAGAAGTTGCTTTCAAATGGATGCTTTAAATTGATGGTTAGTTTCACCATCAATTAAATATTTAGCAAAAAAAAAAAAAAAAAAGGTTTTTGTATTTCTCAAAAGGAAAAGTAACAAACAAGACAATAATAATAATACAATATAAAAAGTCCTGCATTTAAAAGCATTTTACTTTAATCGGATTCACATTGTGCCTTGGCCTGTATTCATGTTGTTTTGGATTTGGATTTTGTTTGTGGACCTGTTCCAATCTTGGCCATATTTGAATTCAATTGATCATATTTAATGGCATCATATGATACCCTTATTTGGAAACATGTACGACATGATAGAAACATGAAAGGACATTGGGTTGTACACACTACTTAGTATCAAATACAGTATATAGACAAAAGTATTGCCACTGGGCCTAGGGAGGGATAGGACCTCAGATTCACCTACAGCTGCGTGTTCCTACAAGATAATATAAAGTGCCCACAGAAACAAACCTACAGACACAACAAGATAAGGAGATAACTACATAGCTCTAAATACTCATTATCAAACGAGTTAAGGAACCCCATTTTTAAGCAACCCCCCACATTTCATACGTGTGTAACGTAGCTGGATGGGAATGAAAAGAGTGTGAAGTGTGAACTTTACATTGTTGTACAGTTGAAAGTTATTGTTATTGTTATAAAGTTATCGACTCTCAAAAGAAAGAGTCGACTCTGAATCACAAACGAGTCGTTTTAAATTTGAATCCTGTTCCCGGAATTTCACGCGTCACAAATTCTCTCGCCGTCATTTCGTAATGTACATAGTGAACTCTCCCCGTACGGATGTTTGCCATCTATTAGCATCGCTAGTTCAAAACAGATTAGTAGAACAACATCTTCTGTAGTAAGTTATCAGTTTAATCCATGCTGTCGTTTACATCCGAGTATCTCCAATATGGCCGCCCATCCGGGTAACTGACCAAACTGTGACGTAGGTTCAAACCTTCTATAGTTTATGAGCGTTCTGTTTCCGACACATGCTGGAGAAATATATTATATTTCTTAATATATATAGTAGATATGTAGCAAACTTATCACCTCCTCTCCCCCCTCCCCCTCTTCAGCAAACGAACAGTCAGTCACCAAAGAATTTCACTATATGTTGTACTGTACAATGTATTTGTGACCAATAAACTTGAACTTTTGAACTTTGAGGCAGTAGCCCAATCACAGCTGTCTGTATCATCGGACCAATCAGGGCAGAGTATCCTCATGCAAAGGAGCGGTTTAGAAAGATGGCTCTTCGAACGAATCGTTTGGGAGTCATTGAGAAATAAGATCAAATTTAATGCATGTTAAGAATGCAAGACAATGAAAGTGTTTTTGACATTGCATGCATGTAGACCTGTTGTTAGGGACTCTCAAAACCTAATTATGAAGAAAGAAAAACATGATATGCACCCTTTAACACAGTGCTGTGTGTGTTACCCTGTGTGTGAGACAAGCATGTGCCCGGGAGGTGTGGTCCCTGGTCCAGATCATCAGTCTGTGTATTTGGCGTCTCGCTCTGCTTGTTTTAATCTCCGCTACACCTCCAACACTTCTGCAACAAAGGGCACTTACAAGGAGAGAAATATCACCGGATAGATCGACTGCCATCTTTGCAGGGAAATAAGTCATCGAAACGCCTCCAACCGATTTTTGACCGAGCGAGGAGGTCGTTTATATTCGATTAGAATTCCAAATCTGTCCCATGCTTCCGTGCTGCGACTCTGCAGCTCCACTCCAACTCCTGGTGCCCTCCTGTGCGGCGTGAGGCTTCTGAATCCGTTATGAAATGTCATTATGGCAGGATCAAGACGGAAACGGAAAAGGAATATGAATTTCAGGCATCACTGTCTGTTCTGCGCTTGTTTATTTTCACTCCTGTCATCATCGAGCTGCTGAGGGAATGACTTAGGAAAACGGATGACAAAAATACAAGGAAAAAGTGTCCATCAAAGGATGTTTGAATGCTTAGCGAGGATGAATACCGAAGACGTAGCGCACTGTTACTAAATCGGTCGAATCGCCTGACATTACTTAGCATGGCAAGATCAGTCAAGGAAGAAAGCTAACTGTGAATCTTATTTTCATTTGAAATAAGTGAACAGACCATCAATGCTTTAACATCCCAACAAAAGCAAGTCACGACTTTGTTTGTGCACCTGCGTGTGTGTGTGTGCGCGTGTAGGTGTGTGTGTGCATGTGTTAATAGCCCTCCGGCATCTTATTAGTGTCACTGCTGAGAGCACAAAGTTGCACAACCCCTCAGATGGTCTCAGGGTGTTCCCTTTTCACTAGTGATGGATGAGGTGGAGGAAGTCGGACAAATTGTGAGAGTATCACAGTTACGGTCACTGACTGCACGCCTACACACTTACTGACCTGATAAAATGGCAAATTAAAGCTAGGTTAGGGGATTTCAGAGAGGCTAACAATAGAAAGCTAGCTTTAAAAGCCAAAGACCCGCCCTACCTGCACAATCACTTTCCAAGGCCACGCCTCCTCCAAAACGAAGGTGCGCAAAGGTATGCTAATACATATGTTAACAGACAGGTAGGATGGCCTATCGTAAAGTTTGGTCTGGACGTTTTGATTGGGCAGTTTTTTGAGTGCTACGCCGTCCACAGACGATATAAATACATGTAAATACATTTCCAAAACTTAACTTAAAGAGTGCTATCGAGATTGTAAACCAGCAGAACAAAAATGTTTTGGAACCAAAAGTGCTCTGTAATCTCATACCGTGCCTTTAAATTCCAAGAGATTAAGGGAAATTGATCAATCTAAGAAAGCAGCTGAACGTTTCCTGGACATCCTGGTGCCTGTTGGGCAGGTGAGGTTAAGGGCCTTGCTCAAGGACCCAATGACGGTGGCTTGCCTGGTGCAGGGCTGGAACCCCTGACCTTCTGATCACTGACCCAGAGCCTTATACCATTGCGCCACCGCCACCCCTGGTGTCCTGCCACCCCGCCACCCCTAACTGCTGATTGTACTGGATGTACCCCGCCCTAACTCACACACTTTTTATCTGGGATCAACTCCAGCGCCCCCACGACCCTGAACAGGATAAACGCTAGATAATGAATGAATGAATGAAACAACACTATTAATACCAGATTACTAAATAAGAGGGAGGAATGATCCAATATAAACACTGTGAGTTTTGTGGATGAGCCGTAAACACTCTGCAATTTAATTAACTCTGTGTTCATGAGGAGTAGACAGCCAGTCTGGTATAAAGCTTGTAAAAAATAATCATTTGATTGTAATACCATTAAGTACAATTTGGTTTTTCATAGACAGAAATCCATTTCATTCAACGCTATAGCAAATGCATGCTTTGTCACAGCGACGGTGATGACATGCGGTGGAGATTTTTACTTTAAAACCACAGCAGGTTCTTTTCGCCGCTTTCCAGCGCTTCCTGCAACAATCTGAAATATTGAGATGAGATTTCCTCAATGCATTTCAAACACAGAAACACAATCTGTGCCACTGACAGGACGGATTCTTTAGAACAGTGGAAAAACAATACCAGATTATGCCACAATCATGCAACATTTCTCCTACTCTCCCAGCAGTTCATATCCTTTCCTAGCTAAAGATCGGCTTTTGGAGCCCTGGGAGTAATTTTCATGAGGGGACAGAGTTCTAGTTAAAAACCTAGTAATCTTGTATTTTTTCTTAAAAGGTTTTCTATATTTATGTACTCCAAAAGCCTACAAAAGTAAAAAAAAAAGAAAAAGCTAAATTATAATAACAATATTAACGTAGAGGGATATTGTTTAATACAGGCTGCACCCTGTTGGTTGGTGTGATTGGCCACTTCAGGGAAATTATCTGAGAAAATAAATAATTTTTTGGCCGACAATCAAAACCACTTTTGCTTGAAATCTGGACCATTATTTTATAATGTATCATAAAGCTTATCACGTAACAGTTGGCAGCCATAATGGCACGGTTAGACTGATGTTCCGGTTTCTTTCAGATTTCTTTTTTGTATTCGTAATACCCAAGAAAACTTGGTCGAGATGAAACATGAAATACGTTTGATATTATAGCATATACGTTTTTTTTTAATATAATTAAATACCTCTAAAGGGTCATCTTTAGATAAGTAAACGTTGTCCATTTACAGCACTGGTTACTAGACTCATAACTTAATGAAAGGACTACTTAAGACTTAATTGGAATGAAAAAGAGGAATAAAAAAAAGCGAGACCCTATAATCAAAAACATAATATAATAGATCGTTGTAGCTGATGAGTGATGTTCTTGATGTGTCAAAGATGGAAGTTGGAGGGAAAGGGTGAATCGAAGATAAACCGGCACTGCTACATGACAGAGCAGTGGAACTCTGGGTACCACACTTACTTTGGGTACCGCGCATACTTTCAGCTGATCTAGTTAGAGGTAGCATGTTTTTATGCTACATAACCTTCCTAACGCAACCGTCCCATTTATCCAGGATCAGGACCGGCACTAGGGGCGCACGGGATTGTAATGACCGCTAATGGTTGCGTTGGCTGGGAAGCGAACCCGGATTATTTTATACATTACATTATTTTATTGTTTAAGGCTTTTTAGGAGATTTTAAGTGTGTAATATCAATTGCTGACCATTGTAAAGTAGCACGTACCGAGGTATAGTGGTAACGTCAATGAAGTCTCTGGTGATACTTCACATAATTAAGTTAGAACATGAAACCAATTACACATCTTAAATATGTTATACATTGAAGACAAAAATAAAAACATGATGTCATCAAATATATCTAGTTCAGGGCTAATGCCAGCGCTAATTCAGGAAAACAGTGCTTGATATTATTGCTGTGCTGATGAACTTTGTCGAAAAGCCTGATAAAGTCCATTATTGATTGTCTGGATCCAGAAATTGTTCGGTAAACCATGGCGTGTAGCAATGCTACCATGACGTGCATCTTCACTAGCCGAATTTACCGACATGTAGTCGGAGCAAAAGGACAGCAAACGGGGAGCATCTGAATCCTCACCAGTGTTATGACAAAGGCAATCAATCAGCGCTCTGCTCTATTGGCAGTCTGCTGCTGAGTGGGGGAAGTGTCCGCAGATAACGAATGAGGGGTGAAGAATGAGTGCCACAGCCTTTAGGGGAAGGACTTTAGCGTACTGGATGAGACGGATGATCACACTTCAGTGAGTGCGCCTCGGACGGATGAGGACAGTCGCCTCCCACCAGATATGACAGAGAAAGTGATAAACAGAGGAGACTGGTTTGGCTGGATCCATGGATGGATGGATGGATGGATGGATGGATGGTTGGGGGCATGGGCACAAGCCAGGACACATTCAATTTAAGGTGAAAAGGCACATTCTCCCAAACAACAGCTTTGCCTCCTTACTACCTTAACCAAGCAGAAATGTGGCTTCATGTGTAGCAGCTGCCATGATTGGACCACAATCGCCACTGGGATTCCAACCCACATCTCTGAGACTGCTATTAGTACCATTACCATTTTTTACTTGTACTCTTAAATATACACCGATACCTCAAATGATGTAATTTACAGTATTTGGCAAACATATGTACCTGACAGAACTGACACACATGGCAGACCAATTATGCGCTTGGTTATAATTCCCTTTGGAGGTTATTGCTGTCCTATATTTATTAGTCTCAATGTGTTGTGTTTGGAAAATTGCTACGTCGGCATAAAGAAATCATTTGCTGTTGATGATGCACCAAAAAACTAAAGAGACCTGTAGCAAAAGCTTGGGTTTAGGGTGGACAACATAATATAATATAATATAATATAATATAATATGATTGATATGATATGATATGATATGATATGATATGATATGATATGATATGATATGATATGATATGATATAAAAACGTAGCTAGAACTCCAGAAAATCTAATGAATCAAATACTGATAAAACACTGGTCGGGTTGCCAGTAAACCTAAAAAGTGTCTGTAAATGTAGCACAGTAGTAAACTGTAGCTTATTTAGTAATGAATAGAATTTATAACGTCTGTTGCATATTGTAACACAATTACAAGTCCTTGTAATTACGAGTCCTCTTGGTAGTCCTTGGTAGATTTATAGTGTATAACATAACGCTATATTCCATTATGTTCCTTACAGAAGTGCTAAAGACGACATAGCAATATTAAAGGATGCATTTTCCAGAAATAGTTTAATCATGTTAATAAAAACCAGCCGAGGTGGTAATAATTAGTCCCTTTAAACATTTCCTTGTGATGGATGTAAACAAAAATGCGTAATTCTGCATCCTTTTGTTTTTCTTCATAATTTGTGACTCAACTATTGAATTTTTTTTGCCTGCGCGCGTTTTTAAGGAAAATTAATAGGTGACATTTCAACCACAATACAATACTACGAGTAAATGCACCTAGGAAATCTTTTGGGATGATTTTCACACACGATGCCTGAAATCTGTAACTATTAAGAACGACTGCTGCTCTGAAATATTGTGGAGTTGTTTTTGTCCGTCAATCAGCGCCGTGGATTACGCATATCATGTGGAACTAAAGGAAATGAGCAAGCCATGACATTAAAAATGCTAACAATCTTTGCAATTGAAACGCTGCACTGTTCCTCGGTGCATAATCACAAACAAAACGAACAAAAGCAAAGCCTCTGAAACAAACGAGGCTTTAATGTGACAGCTAGAAAGGTTTTTGCCAGGTGCGTATTAACTAATCACTATACCTACGATGGAAGTTTGCGTCGCTGACCCCTTGAACCGAACGGCTTCCTCATTTCCATCACTAATAAGCCCGCAGTAAGCAGCTACTGCAGCACCACCATCGAACGGTCACAAATGCCTGTAATGGTATCTCTGAGGACGAGCACTGCTACAGGACTGAAATCAATTCTAGCAGACAAATATCTGCTCACATTTATACTGACTAAAAATATGGATATACAAAAGATGTTGTTGGGGAGAAAAAACAAATCTGGCATATCACAACAACGGAAAAAATACACAGCGTCTGATGGAAAAATGAATATTCACTGGTTACAATCAATCACAAATGCCTTTAATAGTATCTCCGAGGACGAGCAACGCTGTAGGAGTGAAAACAACTCTTACCGACGAATATCTGCTCATACTGACTAAAAATATGGAGATACAGAGGATGTTGTGAAGGGTGGAAATATCGGGCATATCATCACAACAACAAGCAAAAACAAATGCTCGAAATCTTCCGGAAAAATGATTAGCCGCTGGTCACAAATGCCTAAGGAGAACTAATGCTCGATGTGTAGGCAAGTGGTGGCTCAGCCGTTAATGTGTTGGATTGCTGATTCGAACACCGGGGTTCGATTCCCAGCATCGCCAAGTTACCACAGTTTGGGCCCCTGAGCAAGGCCCTTAATGCTGAACTGCTCAGCTGGATAAATGCCAGTCGCATTGCACAAGTGTGTCTGCCAAATGCTGTAAATGGAAATTCCATAGGAGTGAAAAAATATACAATATCAATACTCAAACACACACACACACAAAATGAGGAGCTTATGCTAATGAGGGGTACAATCACTTAGCCCAAGCACTGCCTAAATGTATGCACACAATCAGGAGATAACTGAGGTAAAGAGACTCGGCTAAAACTGCACAGTGGACAATAAAAGGCATAATGAAAAGAAGGTGCATTAGTTTTACACTTGGGGATTTATCATGAAGCTGGATTTTAGGGTTAGAAGGTTAATGAAAGGGCGGTAAAAAAAAAAAGAACGGTCTACGGTTACATGCCTATCTGTTTTTGTCAGGAATGTTCATGCCCTAAAAAGTCAGTCGTATGGCGGCCCCTCAACCAATAAAAGCTGCTTTGAATCCAGACCTTGTGAAATAAGTTTGAAGGTCTGGCTATGCAGGACAAGTGTGGGAAAAAGCACCCATTAAAATGTTCTTACAGTGCCAGAACTTTTGAAAAAGTGATATGATATAAACCTGACTACACTAGTTCCAAAATCACACTGACTAGACTAATTCATCACACATTCATCACCGCTACCATGTATATCTTCGACATGACATCGGAGGACCATGACGCTTTTGCCTGAAGGCTTCCTGGTATGGTTTCCGGAATTTGGACACTGTCTTGCCCATCCTGTGCTAAGGGTAGAACAATGGCTGGCAGCTCACCAGCTTCCTCGTTTGACTGGTTCATAGCAGCAAGCAGCAGCACCCAAGGAGACGTGTTGTGGAAACAGACACAGAGTGCAGTCCCAGTTGGTTTCTCCCACGCGGCTGATGTGTAACTGCTGTCATATTCGTGACCTCACCTGCTCAGGGAGACCGAGATCCCAGAAATACTCCTTCTATTTCTGGGTCAACCCTTGCCATGGATGAACATAAAGCTCAGCTCTATGCTACAGTTCTGGGCCAGGGGGGTCATTCAGAAATGAAGTAAGGCAGCGAATGGAAAGGGGTGTTAATATAGACTGTAAGTGTGTATCCTCTGAATCAAGGAAGAAAGGAACGAAGAGATGGAAGGAAAGGAGTGGAACGTGGAGTAAATTTAAAAAAAGTTATACTTTGCTTGTTGGAGAGAGAAGTGAACTAAGCCGCTCATGCTGTGTTAAGCCACGAGTGTCACTGAAATTAGACTCAAATCAAAGGGTAAAGCGTAAGTGAACTAGAGAACTATGAGGAAGGTGGAGAAGAATAGAACCCCAGCTGAGTTAGTATTGCCATGTATTACGAACACAAAGGCTCTGCTGGAGTTCTGTGTTTAGATAGCAGTCAAGCAACAATGGCCCAATTTTTCCATGAAACACTCCAAAGTCAGAAGGATCTAAAAGAGCTGGATATTTTCACATCACTGTCCTTGACCCGTAGCAACACAGGACCACTCATCAACTGCAGAGGACACGCACATTCATGCTCTCTTTATAAGACGAACGATAAACATATGCGGCGACTATGGGACCCAGGGAGCTCAGAGGTGTGCTACACACCACGGGAGAGGGTCATTAAGTCCTCAGTCTTTCATTAAAGCTTGGAAAGACACAAAGCCGGGCCTGACAAAAAAGAAAGACAATACCCATCTGAAGCAAACAAAAGAAGCTTTGTGTGGAGGCTTTGCATGTGGGAAAGATTACAAGTGAATATGGCAGCTCGGTTGATTGCAATGATTGTATCTCATTACAAAAATGAAGAACGACTTACAATGGCTGTGGTTTAAATTAAGACTAATGACATACAGAGTTGGGGAATGACAGACGGAGAAATCATTTGGAGTCATTTGTCCTTCGAGTCTTTTGGTAATCTGGGAACATTCTTCATCAGTCGGTGGCAATTCGTTCAGTTTATACAGGTTTAATCTGTCTGTCCAGCTTGAAACGTATTGGCCATCCATCCATCCATCCATCCATCCATCCATCCATCCATCCATCCATCCATCCATCCATCCACCCATCCATCCATC
>JAOUQX010000028.1:6288974-6309411 GCA_028566295.1 Liobagrus marginatus
CCAATGTATGTAATACAACAGTTATGGGAATAAATACTGGTAATATGTACTCTACTAAATACAATATACAATATGCTGTACTATGGATATACTACAAATCTGTACATGATATTGTAGTATTATTATTTATTATTGTAGTAGATATTATTTATTTTAAAAAATATATATTTTTTTAAATTTGCCCAGAACTGATCGTAAAAATAGAGAGATGACATTTTTGAGTCACGAATTTGTTATGACGCAAGTTCAATTATAAAATAATAAGCTGTGCATGGATCAAGGACATTAGGCACGTCTACAAGCACGGTATCACTATAATAAATAGTGCTTCTTAAATTAAAGTGTAAAAATTCTGGTAGGTTTTCTAATCAACAGCAGGACAAAGCCCAAGTGCAACAGCTGATTTGCGTAGTATTATGACCAGTCTACACACACACACACACACACACACACACGCACACACACACACACACACACACACGATACACACCTTCCTTCGTTGGATTTGTCCCAAAATTCCTCAGCCGCATAACGGCTGTTTAACTGAGCCATCGCTGACAAAGTTTTACTAAAGCCTGAACATTTCAGAACTTTCTGCCTTCCTTTTGCAAACTTCACGCCAACCGTCTCTCGTTACGTGTCATTCTGTTATAATTTCATCACAGAGCTGGTAAAAAATGAGGCAGCAAATGAGATCTAAAACAAAAAGATAAAAATGGTCCTAAAAAAAGAGCCTGTAATAATGTGTCCCAAAGGAACGACAATAAAGCTCCGGGAGGCAGACTGCCAGAAGCACGCTGTAGCATAAATACCGACGGCGGATCTGAGACGATAAGATTAAAATAATACGCTACACAGCCTTTGAGATAAACTTGCAGCACAGATGCTGTAAACCATTCCCTTTGTCTTTGTAAAGGCACATACAGCTACACGTCTTATCTGTGTCGGGGAACGTTATCGTTAGTCACTGTGCATCCAGCGATCCAGCTGAATGGCAGTCAAGCATTGGGTATCAATGTAATGCCTTTAGAAGTAACGGTTCAGAATCTACATCGACCTTCTGTATATTTACTGTATGTCGAGCATAGATTAAATGTATTGATGGAATAATTTAATTCTGGATAATATTTACTGTATATCGAGCATAGATTAAATGTATTGATGGAATAATTTTATTCTAAAAATCTTATGTGGATGCCTGACATGATCAAAATGCAAAGCCATAATACAATTAAAACGATGGATGGATGGGTGGATGGATTGATAGGATGGATGGATGGGTGGATGGATGGATTTTGTTAGTCCACAAAGGATAATGAATGTGCTCCAGCAGCAAAGATTATTGAAAAACTCAACAATTTAGAACATCCAACAACACGGCGCTAAAAAGGCCTCAGTAATTACTGTATGTGCAAAAATACAGGGTTGTGTAACATGGTGCTAGAAATCGAAGGTGCAGCATCGGAATAAGAACAACAATCATAAACATGGGACCTAAGTAGTCTCGAATGTGTAATTAATACAGATGTTAGTAATACAGCAGTTCTAAAAGAAGTGGTATTCAGTGAAATATTCATGAAATATGAATTGTAATAGAATGGATTTGTAATACTTGTAATACTCACAATAAAAGTACATTTGAACGTTTGCCATCTTTTAGATCCTAATTCACATTTGTCAATATTTCGTATTACAACAAAGCAAAAAAAAACCAATGTTTTTATTTAGCTTACATTTGTTATTTCATTTTTGTTTTTGAAGACTTTTTTTTGTGCATATATTTGGTGGTGTTGGGAGAAAAATCCATCCAAAAATCCAAAGTCTTTTGATAACCGATTATGACAACGATAACGAGTTTTAACACATTTACACCATTTAGCAGACACTCTTATCCAGAGCAACTTACATTTATCCAACTGTGTAGTAGAGGCCCTTACTCAGGGGCCCATCAGTGGTAGATTGGCAGTGCTGGGAATAAAACCCCCGACCTTCAGATCAGCCGTCCAACACCTTAACCACTGAGCTACACCTTCCCCAACACACTATCTCTTGACACAGTGCTCTTACAAGCACAAGACCTCATTTCATCCATACAACCTATTTTCAGTTGAGAAAGTAATCAGATCTAAAGTACAAAACCAACATTTAGGTACGTTAATGGTTTTTTTCAGGTTGCCAGCCGTCCTGTTAAGACATGCTAATGTTGCCATTTGGACTAAATGTTTTATGCTAAATATAGCTAAATGTTTATGCTTCCAAAAGTCCCACAGCGCGTTGAGTGAGCGCCGGCTTATTTCATATAAGTAGGTCATTTTAAACTGCGGAGGGAATACGAATCTAATCAAGTCAAGAGATTTCTTCTCCAACACCGAACATTATATCTGGGCATAAGTATCCACTATTTATGCACTTGGATGTAATAATGGCTTGTTATTTGCCTAGCGATAGCGTGTACATCACCAAAACTAAGAGTGACAACAGAATGGAGAAAACGCCTTCTGTTCAATGAATGCTCCTCAAACAACATTAGAGCTGCCAAACAGAGGATATTAAATGCTGGACTCGCGCGACTACCATGATAGGCGTCACTCGCAGCCAAAATGAAAAATAGTGGGTAAAAAAAAAAAAAAAAAAAAACGTCATTCCTTTGCTATTCTGAGGCAGACGGTAGATATTCCCTTTATAACTTGTTCACCATTAGAAGTCATGAGAAAGTGTCTCAGCTGTCATTTGATTAAAGGAGACAAAACAATAGCAAGATAAACAGCAGCATCGGTAAAGTCTGACGCGGTTCTTTATCAAGTTCTATTAGCCTTGATGGCATGTTAACAAAGCTGAGGCTTTCTGAAAGTCAGCTGCCTTGGTGGAAAGCCACAAGATGCTGAGAATGGCACAATTAATTACTGTCACGAGCGAAACCTGCTCCAAACAGACAACCTTGACCAGAACATTGCAGGAGTCTCCCAAACGCACATAGTACTGCATGTTCTGTTATAAGGATACACACTCGGATGCACAAAACGACCAGACCTCACATCCACATCCGGATGATCAAAAAGACTCGGTGGCTATAAATAGTGGTGGGGCCTCATCAGAGAAATGCTTGGGGACGGTTCTGGAGGTCTGTTTGGTCTTTTAAGGGCGCGTTTTTGTTAATCAGGAAAGTGTAAGCGTGGAGGTCAGGCTGATTAGGGGAGAGGTGATGTACAGAACCCTGATGCTCATTAGAAAAGCAAGTGCATTGTAGAGGGTAGAACCAGAGGAAGGACTGAGTTTGAGGGGTCTTACTATATAGATCAGTCGTTTTTAGCTTTGCACTGGCTACCTGTAAAATACTGAATAGATTTCAAGGTATTAATATTTATGCACAGAGCTTTGCATGACCAGGTGCCTGAGCATATAAGGGATGTGTTGATCAGTTACCAATCGCGTTGACTATTGCGCTCCTCACAGAGCTTTGCTTTTAACTGTCTCATGGTCTCGTCTTGAGGTGCTCTGGAATGCACTGCTCTTATCTATTAAATCCTCATCAAGCATGGACTTTTTTTTTTTTTTTTTAAAGTTTACTTTTAAGACGTAAAGTCTTACTCGTTTTACCAGGCTTTCAGCATTTGATTGGTCAGATCAATATCTGTGAATGACTTGACTTATTGTTTTTGCTTATGGTGTTTTCTTGAGTCTTTGATTTCATGCTACCTGTGCACAGCACTTTGGTCCATTCGTATGGGTTTGAAACTGCTTTATAAATAAAGGATGAGTTGTGGTTGAGTTGAGGTTGAGTTGATTAGGCCAAAATGGGGGAAAAAAGGTTCAGGCATTCAGGTTTTTTATTATGAAACCCCAAACAACCATGTTGTGACAAAAATGAATGTAAGTTGTAAAAGAGTTTCTAAGGATGGATGGAATATCTAGTTTATAGTCTTAAATTAAGTATTTATTTTGATGTCTTTCAAGTGTCATGTATGGGGAGGAACACGAAATTGGAAGCAATTGCAGGTGAATAAGGTATAAATACTAGGGATGCACCGATGCCTATACCAGTATCGGTATTGGGCCTGATACCGAGCTCATGTAGTTCAAATCTTATATATTACATTTCACATGCAGTGAAATGTTTTTATTCTGCATATCCCAGTTTATAAATTTGATGGCTGGGGTCAGAGCGCAGGGTCAGTCAGAACGTGTGTCACCGCTGGAGCAACCAAGGTTAAGGGCCTTGCTCAAGGACCCAATGATTGGGATTATCTTGCCTGGTGTAAGGCTTGAACCCAGACCCTCTGATCACTGACCCGGAGCCTTACCATTGAGCCACCACCACCCTTGTACACGTACTACCAGTACTCATACTTGTAAAAATACCCCGATACCAAGGACCGATACCTCACGTTACGTAATATACAGTATTGGGAACACAGAACTGACAGAACTGACACTGACACACATGATAGACACAATGCCATCATCAGCAGTATGGAACTATTACAAAATGAATAATGACGTTTTTCCCTTTTTTATTATGCTCTTATGGGATTATGGGGTTATATTCATTAGTCTCAATGTGTTGTGCTTGGAAAATTGGCAGATCCACATCACCTAATAAATACATAATGTGGCAAACAGTCAAAGGCAAGGCAAAGTTGAAACTGAAAAACAGGCAAATTTCAGGCGGTCATGGTGAGAAATGTCATGAGAGACACGTGTTAAGGTAATCGATTAAAAAACATTTGCTCCTGGCAAAGCTCCGTGTGCTCCATGATTAGCGTGAGGTGGAGATTTCTGATAGTAACACTTAATAATGAAATTATTACTCTGAAGTTTCATCATGTTTTTTGACTAAACTCATGGGCTATTTGAATAAATAAATGAGGATTAATGATTGCCTAATCTGTAGGTTAAATTACCGCAACTCAATGTTAATTATATACTTTCGTCTAAACCAATTAACGGTCACTTTGGGAACTCGAGTTCTTGGATGATGCAAAAACAAAAGGATTTTTATGGATAGAACATTTCTTGTGGCATTTTTTTCCAATCCAGTTGTATAAACAGTGCGAACGTTTTCATTTCATTCGACCGTTGCTTTTGTTCTACGACAATTCCAGTTGAAGTAGGGATACAAAAGCTAAACAGCAGCTGTGATCCAATAACCTGAGCTACAGAGCTAATAAATTATTCACCATGATTGCTAGCAGCATTCTTTTCAAATCACAGTGGCTCTGTTTGAGCTAAAAGGACATGATTGTTATTAAAACACATTGAAATGTGGATCCGAATACTCGTGACCCTTCTGATGAGCTGACGGAAAGAATGCGAATAGGTTACGGCCAGTAGCTGGACTGCAGTAGGGACTGAATGTAGACTTCCCCTCATGCTCCTGCCATCACAGCTAATCGTCTGCGCTACTATTTTTCTCTCTGACCCCTAAGGCGCTCAGCCCCCTCCTGCTACTACTCCCAGCGCGATAAATAAATAAAATGCATATAAATGATTTCCCGCTCATGAAAACAGACGTCTAAATGGTTGATATATGGATTGGAAACTCTTTTACGAGGAGGATGGTGGGCCTGAAATTGAATTCCTGTATGACGAATAGCCAGCATTATGTCTCCTCTGCCTGAAGAAGCCATTGTAGCTACTTAAACAGACCACTGATGACACTGGAGAAATGCTCACAGATGGACACCCAGAAGGCTAAAAACATTAGGCTCGTCCACTCCATCAATACAACGCACCCATTGCGAGGAGGAAATTGGCCGCTCTCGGCTGATCCGTTCTTTTAAAAGCGCAGCACGGCGGCGGAATTAAGCGATCGCTGCCTTACTGCTGCGTATTTCAGGGCCAGTGCAGCTGGGGACCATCAGTCAGTTCCATCAGAAGGGTCATTAATATAAACCACAGCGAGGGAACAGAGGGTTAGTTTACTTCAAATGGTTTGAACTTTCTTGCTCTTGTTCATATCTGTCTATAGGAAGAGAAACTGGTGTAACGATCTACCGGGCCGACTCACGCATCAGTCATCAAAAGCAAGTTTAAACTGAGAGAGAATCCAAAGCTAGAACACGCCGGTGCCAACATCGAGAAGTTTAGACTGCTTTGTTTGGGGTTTTTTTTTTTAAACAGCGGTCAGATCAAACATCAATAACATTCCCCTGGTGGAAAACTGGAAAAGGCCGCAGGGCACAAAAGATCCATTTGCTTTTGGCAGTGGTTACTTTTGCCTGTTCCTGCTTTCTCTTAAGCCGGGCTCACGCTACAGGAGTTTTCAAATCCTAACCGATCGTAAAATCCGGGTTGCAGCACACACAACGAAAATCTTCGCAGATTCCGATTTTCTTCCTTCATCTTAAACATACACACACTACAAGATAAAAAAACCGCAGTGCATTACACACTACAAGATGTGACTAAAATTATTTTGCTCACCAGGTCACGTGATCTAGCAGGATGCGGATCCTTATTGTTTGTAGTAAGAAAAAAACAAAGCAGAAATTTAAACGAGTGTGGATAAGGAAACGGTTGTGGTGAACGGGACAACATGGATTATCCGTTTTTCAAGAAGCTTTATTGCCGTTACATCGTATTCAGCTGTTGCAATACACAGTGGAAGGAAACAACGTTTCTCCAGAACCATGATGCTACATATAACACACAGTCACACAAAACAGGACAACACACAGTCACATAACACACAACAGGACAACACACAGTCACATAACACACAACAGGACAACAAAGAGCTACGTACAACACAAAGTGCAACAAGTACAGACAGTGCAGAACAGACAGTACATACAATACGCTACGGGACAGATACATACAACATACAACATAGTGCTGACAGTTGTGCAACATGTGGCAATGTACTAAATAATGATAGCAGCATTTAAGTTTAAGTAGCAACATTATTTAGCACAGTAAAGTGGTTAGTGTAAACAGTAGCAGCATTGAGTAGTGGAACAGTAGATGACATTATGAATATATCAATGATAACAATGAATAACAATATTAAAGTTACTTTTTTCCCCGTTTTCGTACTGCAGGTTTCGCCGTCGGCGTTTCGAAATGTTTCTCGTTCCGTCACTTCTTTCTTATTGGCTATTGTGAAAGTGCTGTTCATCATCCCGTTTTAAAATCCTACACATTAAGCATATTTGATACGATCAGGAAGGCACCGATTTGGGTAAGAGCAGATCGGGAGGTACACATCCACGCCAAACATCAGGACCGATCGAGGTCTTCCACTAGGATTCTCGGGAGAGCAAAATCGGGGATAAATCGACCTAAAACTCCTGTAGTGTGATCCCAGATTAAGTTAGCTTTGTGGCGTATGAAGTTACAAACGTCTGAATGGTGAACCAACAGCAAACAATATTTCCTAGTCTTGTTCATGAACAGACCCTTATTTCTTAACATCTACTATGCTTTCATTTCATTTACTTTCATCCGAGCAAACGCTAGCTCCATCCAATACCATATGCTAACATAGCCCACTAGCATATACAGGCTTTGTCCTCCAACATACTTAGTCTCCAAAGACCAGATCGACTGGAAACTTTGAGTATTCCAGATTAATTAAAAATCCCAGGGAATATTCTCTCCATTCGTTTCACAGTTCCTGCTTTCGGTGTAAGTGCTCTGCGTAGCTGTAAGGACGGTGATATGAAAATGTATTAAATAAATAATATTTGGTCCAATTAGTTCCCCTTACAACCGGTAATTGGGTTTAAGGCAAGTTAAAAAAGATAAACACATCCTTGTGTTATTATAATTGTGTTTTTGTTTTTTTCAGCCAAATCTCTATGAGACTATGAGCCCTATGAGACTAGTTGAAAAGGATTGGACCTCCTTTCTCCGACAAAAGCAATTATTGACATAAAGAGTTTCACTTTTCGTCCTCAGTGAAAGCAAATCGAAGCACATCAATACTTGGCACACTTTCCGACTCTGGAGATCTAAAATCAGTGCTTTCATGAATGTATATCAATTTAACAAACACGCTCATTTGCATTAGCCTCAGCCTTTATCACCGAGTGCATGACTGCTGTGACTGTGATCCTGCTGCAGCCAAACATTAGCATTTGTTTGCCTAATACTCAGCTGCAAAAAGAAGCCTCTCGGCTTTAACAGTCTGAATAAATCAAGAAGGCTAAAAACGCTCCTCCTTTATTGCCGAACCTTAATCAGTCTTCGGCAAGCACCTTTTCCTGCCCGGTGCAATTTGGCCGATTCGAATCATCTCAGAGATTGAAGAGGGAAATGGGATTTTATTTCCACGTATGTTGAAAATAATCAGAGTACTTTTCCACTGATTGGTCGCGCCAAAAGCGTCCTGGGAGAAATAAAGAGCGCTAATAAAAATCAAACTGTCTCATTCTTGTCTTCTGAATGGATGATACTGATGAGGGTACTGATTACCTGCCTGTTGCTTAAGGCCTTCCAGTGACCTCAGTCTTATATGTTTAAAACGTTTAAAGTCACTCATGACAACGATTATTGTGAAGATGATAAAGGAATCAAGCAAGGTATGAGATGTGATTGATAGAAGGTGCCACAGCGGACACGGATTATTGGAGAATGAAATGAAATCCGTGGACGATATGATCAAAAGATGTGCTAGCATTTTATTAAGTACATAGCGTACCAGGCAGTTGGATGTAGCATTACAAAGTAGAGTGAGAAAAACATACTGAGGACGCTGGCGAATATCACCGTATGATATCATACATACACCTCCGCTCCGCTCGGTCCTCTCAACTCCGATTGCTTTGGCAGAATCCCCTCAATGCTTTCTAACTAATGCAATTTCTCAGCTTTTTTTTTCATCCATCTTGCACAACTCTGGCAGTTTAAGGCTTATAAGCTCATGCTACTTAAGATACTGGTCCCATACTGACTTCTTTCTTTTTACATACACACAGCGTGAAGACTTTTGATGAGAGAATAAAAGAACGTTTTTTTTTTTGTTTGTTTGTTTTTTTTCCATTTTCTACTTTTTTATCCTGAGAAAAAAAACATACAAGCGGAGGTATAACCAGAGCAAGTAGTCAATAGTATTCAATTGTAGCATTTCATTACTTTAATAGCTGACTCAGTGCTGAGGCTTTCAAAAACAAACCGTTTATCATTGACTTTTAGGTAGTTTATATAAGCCGGAGTTCATAATCTACTGCTCTTGGTTTTTTTCCACACCGTAAATTGAGGAATCTGATCAGTCAGACAACGTTGATGAATTATCTCTAACAGCACCTCTGACAGTAGTTCTGGCCAGAAGGCAAAGAATTTAAATCAATGAACTTGTTCTAATATGACACTATTTCTGTACTAACAGCACCATAGGCACTTGTAAAGAAAAGAAAAAAAGCAATACGGAATCTAAATATCAAGTTCAAGTTCAAAGTTTTATTTGTCACGTTCCACATACGTGGTACAACATACAGTGAAATGCTTTGACGACCGACCGAACATTTGCTGTAAGTGGGGGGTGAGGGAGGGAAAGAAATTGTAAAAAGGGGGTTTGGTTGCATATAAATACTATTAACAATAAGTACAGTAAATACCAATTACAAATGTACATCTATATGCAATATGTATATGACAATAATATATAATAATAACAAGAATAATAATAATAATAATAATAAAAATAATAATAATAATTTAATATACTAAAATATAGCATACCAAAAATGTAACCTATTATAATATACTATAAATATACATTGTACGTATACATTCTATACATGATATACTATAAATATACAAATATAATGGTAAAACCGGATTTTAAAATGTGCCATATTTATACCCTTTTACCACTACAGTGTGTTAAATCTGATAGGTATCAAAGCTAAAATGATGTTGAAATCAGAACACAAACTGAACTCTTACCAACCCAAGGTTGTTCCATATGGCCGTCGGTATATTGGGGTATTGTCTACTGTAGAGTACAGCGAATGGGCAACTCCAATAGTCTCTGCTGTATAGAAAGATGGATCTGTGCGCATCTGTGGCGATTTTAAAGTGACTGACTGTAAACCTACCATTCACATGGAACACTGTACCCTACAGCGCATTGAGGACCTGTTTGCTTCATTAGCAGGAGGACAGTGTTTCAGTAATTAGACCTATCACATGCTTACCTTCAAATGAGTGTTACAGAAGAATACAGCCCGGAATGTTGGCTGTGTTCTGAGAACTGCGTTCTGCTCCAAAGTGTCTTAAAATACATGTCAAACCACAGGGAAACAACAAAGTCCATTTATTGGACACTTATTGGAATCATTATAAACAAAGGAAAATGAAATGGAGCCATTAGGCACCACTGTGAAGTATGGCATGATTAAAGGACTTCTTTGCTGAACATGGACTCAAACAAAGCGTGTAAACAATGAATAATGTATTATGAATAATGAACAATGAATAGAGGTTGGTGGTGGCCCAATGGTAAAGCATACTACCATCATTGGGTCCTTGAGCAAGGCCCTTAACCTCAGTTGCTCCGGGGTCACCGCATGTTCTGGCTGACCCTGCGCTCTGACCCCAGCCTTCACATTCATATGCTGGGATATGCAAAATAAAAACATTTCACTGCATGTATGTGTACGTGATAAATAACAACTGATTTGGACTTTGAATACCTTTCAAAATTGTTAAAACGTTACGAAATGTATGGAGCATCATGTGTACCATCATGTTACAAACCTTTTTTCCGAAAATGATGAATAGTAAGAGGTAGAAAAAGACTCCATACACGTAATAACAATTTGTTATTCTTCCAGGTACCCTTTCCTTGAAAAATACTGTTTCTGCCAGATGTTGGTTACTGTCTGACTCTTTCAATGCATACACTCAATGATTGGCAAACACCTACACACAGACATGGTGTAATAAAGCTGATAAAGTGTAAGGACAGATAAGCAATCAATCAAACGTAAAGGCACAACAGCGAGAAACCGGTTGTCTTCCAACCATCCACCCACGCCATCCATGTGACATCAACAACTATGATCCACTTCTCTTATCTACCCTGTAGCCTCTTTCACCACAGGTCATGACATATTACTCAGTTCCTCACAGCTGTCAGGCAGCAAAGTGAAATTTTACTGTTAAGCCAAACATAAAACACAAGATAAAGAAACTAATACTACCGCATACTGTATACTACCCGCAACACTCATCCACAAATCCTCAGCTTCCTGCTTAACACGCGGACCAAACCCTTAGCTCTTCTCAATACCTAAAAAAAAAACAGATCACAGTCTCCCAAATCTTATCTTTTGTACACCTCCTCAATTCTTAACTTTGCTTTGATTCAACATTTTTCCCACAATCATCAGCATTCTGTCTGAACAATTAACCACTCAAATATTCCCAGACCCTCAGCTGCTTACTCACTAATATCCAGCGTTCAGCAAAAAAGACTCCCTCATGATCGTTTACATTTCTGCCATTTGGCAGACGCCCTTTTATAGAGTGACTTCCAATCATCTTATTTATTCAACTGAGCAGTTAAGCAAAGTTAAGGGCCTTACCCACGAGCCCAGCAGTAGAAGCTTGCTGGTGCTGGGAATCAAACATATGATTTTATAAACAGCAGTCCAACACCTTAACCACTCAGCTATCATTTCCGTATCTTTATCCATACCCATCCATTTACATTTCTCAAATGTAAATCTCCAAATCCTCAGCATTCAACAGATGTCATAAATCTTACCTTCTTGCGATGAAGCCAAAAATCCTTATACGCATTTGTTTACAACACTTTGATGAAATCCTTAGACTCCTTTCTCCCAACTATTACTATTGACTATTATCTGTTACTATTCTCATCAAATATTCTTAACATTCACTGTAACATTACAATCCTCAGCTTTTTGTCAACAAAATGCTCGCAACCTTCAGCATATACCTCAGTTTCTCAACCGTAACATTAACCCAAACACATCCCCAGAATCCTAAAATAGGCCCCAAACTCATCCCTCTAATCCTCGGGTTATTCCCAAAGACATAGAAACAACCATAAATTATATTCCAAATCATCGCAATCATCCTAAACATGCACCCAATCATATCGGAACAATCCTAAACTTTATCCTAAACGCATCCCCAGAATCCTGAGATAATACTCAAATCCAGTTCCTCAGGGTATTCCCAAACACATCCCAACCATCCTATGCTTAAACACAAACATTTTCGCCATCTTACTACACAAATAGATTCCATCAATCACCTCCTGACAAACCGAGTCATTTATCCAAAGACAACCCAATAGTCTTTATCACCAAACAAAACGAAGAAATACACGTCCTTCTGGTAATAACAGCTACCAGATAATCCCCAAACCAAACACCCCTAATCCAACCTTCCACCAGCCCAGCACTTCTGCACGACCCTTAGACTTGACCTAAAACAAGAAATCCTAGGCATTGACCCAAAATCTTTCTCTGAGATTTGCCCAACAAATCATTGAACTCTCCAGCAAGTCCTCCAACAAATGCCATCAATCTTCTCTCTCAAACTTTCTTTTTACAAACCTTCCATCTATCTGTAAAATCTTTCCCACAGTCCTTCAGCACTTCCTCACCAACTTTTGCGCCCTCTTCGTCAGGCCTTGACATCCTGGCATTCTCATAAACTCAGTTTCTTTTCCAGACACTCTCATCAATAGGCTCCTTCTCTTTCTTTGCACTTCTACCCTACGATCTCTTCTAATCTTGTTTACCCTCACTCCCTACCCGGTGTCTTCATCTCCCACTTGCTCACTCTGTGTCAACCAATATCTCTTGCGGCCCATCACTCTTCAGGCTTTCAATTCCAGCCTACTGGTGTGTCTTGTTTACTTGCCAGCAAGTATGAGAGCTATCCGAGCAGCATCAAGCCTGGCCAAAGGCTGGACCGCTGTTAAGAAGTACTACTCAAGTTCATGTCAGTTCAGAGGGCACTGCGTTCAGCATGCTTACTTTAAATCAAACACATGTCCCAGACTAATAGGGGAAAAAGTTAAAAATGTGATAGGTGTGTTTACCAATCAGTCATTGCCTGTAGCCTAAACGACATAATAATTTAATGACTGTGTTGCCTTGTTTCACCAAAGTGGGTTGCCATATTTGTTATAGAAAACTAATTTAACATATAATTCGATCAAGTGTACATTTTTTAGATAATTGCCTATATCTGGTAACCTGTTTCCAAACATGATGGACAATGTGGACGGCTCCAAATGGTCGGTTTGTCTAACCACAGCTTAAACTGCATTTTAGTATGTAAAGATGTACACCAAGCTGGGAAAATAATACATGATTTTTACACAATTCATTTTAGTAGTACTTTCTTTAAATTCACTTAACATTTTGTAAACCATAACCTGATATAACTTGAACTTATAAATTCTCTGACTAATACTTTATAACACGGGTGGCATGCTATTCTTATTCATGAGCACAGCATTGAACACTATGATGGCTTTTACATTAACAGTTTGGTGGGAAATGAAAAATGTTTAGTCCATCAATGCCTATAGCCCAAACTGTACACCAGCTTGGGTTGCCATGTTAATCATATACAGGTAGTCGTCGACTTACGACCGCGATTGGTTCCGACAGACCGGTCGTAACACGATTTGGTCGTAAGCCGAGTAGGCTATATGTACAGTACTGTGAAATGATGTTATATAAATCTTTAAGTAGTATTTTATCATCATTTTCTTTCATTTTTGTTATACTGTATATATCATCATTTTCTTTGCTCATTTTATGCCATTTGTATCATCTCTACACCGTTTTGTTTCTTATTTTTACATTCGTCAGGTTTGTTACTGCGAGTAACTATGGATGAGCGGTGGCTCCGCCCACCTTGCGAACAATTACCGTATACTGCTGTATAAAAGCGGCCTGCGTGCCGAAATTCTGTCTGTCTTCTGTTAGTCTGTCTGAAATTAAATTGTGAAGGCAGCTGTTGTCAGTAATTTTAAATGCTAAATTTTAAACGCTAACGATTGTGGTCGTAACGTCGAATGGTCGTAAATTGCATAGGTCTTAAGTCGACGACTACCTGTAAGACAATTTATTTTAATCTAATTCAATGTAGCTATAACTACTAATGTTAATATGTTTTAAAAATCATCCCACTGACATAATATATGATATATTGAACGCAGTCTTGTGATCAAGCGTGCTCTTGAAATCTAAAATGTCTTGTGAGGCCCCCTGAAGAATAATGTTCAAAATGCATCCGGCATTCGTTCGCTCCCAAGTGTCCATGCTCTTTTAATTACGCTCTCTAAATGCATGATAATTTCCCTCCATCAACAGTTTTCTGACAGCACTAACACTAGTTATGACCCATAAAGCTCCGTGAATGCTGCTGCTGGTACGCATTGCTGTAATGAATACATCAAAATTTCAGCACTTAATTACCAGTCACGGAAGGGTAAAGAATGAGCCATAGTGCATAAAGCTACATTATAAGGGCTGCTTAGCATAGAACGTGTGTGGCTTTCTAACAGGGCCTTTAATAATTCTTAATGTGAGTTTGTGATTGTGTAAATGTGCAAAGGTGATGCTTCATCCAAAATGACGTGAGTCACAATCCAAGCTGTAGAGGTCTATAGACATGCTGAGATGTTTTGTAGAACCCAGTACAGCAGCTATGACCTTTCATTTCAGAAGCCAGATAATAACAATGAAGTAAACACTAGGGGAGGGCAGCATGATGGCAGAGTGATTAACACTCGTGCTTAATAGCAAGAAGGCAATCGGTTTGATTCCTGCCCAGGGTCTTTCTATGTGGAGTTTGCATGTTCTCCCCATGCTTACGGGGTTTTCCCAGGGTACTCCAGTTTCCTCCCGCCTACAAACACATGCGATTGGGCATAGGTGAATTGGCTACTCTAAATTGTCCATTGTGAATGTGTGTGTGAATGGTTGTCTGTCACTAAGTATTAGCCCTGCGATTAACTGCTGATTGTACAGGATGTACCCCGCCTCACCTAAGTTATCTGGGATAGACTCCAGCGCCCCCACGACCCTGAACAGGATAAACGCTAGATAATGAATGAATGAATGAATTATTCAACACAAGACCCATACTGGTTTGTTTATCCTGAACCTCCCTATGGTAAATAGCTTTCAATTAAGGTCCTACATTTCATTTCAAACCTCTATTGGTAATGTAAATAAAAATCTTCAGGACTTTCCGGACGTATTAAAAATGATAATTTTCCTTTTAGCACCAATTCTATCTTTATTCAATCTATTTCTATCTATCGTATGGTTCCAGGGAGTTTTTCTTTCTTGCTCAATCAGTATTAATATATTTTTAATTGATATCCTGAACTTATATGTTTCTAAAGTTGCTCAGGGTTATTTATCTGGGTTCTAAGTTGCACTGGGATTGAAGAGTCCATTGCACTGTATAATAATGTATAGAATATAATAAGACTAATAAAACTGATTTTTGGATTTTAAAAGCTACTGTAACTGAGATTTTGATGCTGGATCGTGGCATATAGGCATCCAAGGGCAAAATTCGTTCTCCAGCTTCTGCTACCGGATAAAAAGATTGTGCTGCAGTTGCTAATGACTTCCTTCAAACTGCTACTTATGATCCCGATTTCCTCAAGAAGGTCATAACTAGAGATGAAGTGTGGCACTACGACTATATTCCGGAAACAATGCACAGACTTCCTAATAGAAGTCGTCTGGTTCTCCATGTCTGAAAAAGGCATCACACAGTTGTAGAAAGAGCAAGCCATGCTTACATGTGCTTTATATTTAATTTTCCCTCAATGTTATTTGTCGATTGAGAGAACTGTGTGAGGTTGCAAAGTGCCTATTCTGAAGGGGATGGATGCGTCATTGTCCCCTGCACAAGGTTTCTTGACCCTTCTTTAGTAAATGACTATTTTTCTTATTATATGGCTGGAAACCTTCCAGACAGACCTTGTACATGATCACATAGAGTGTCACAGTGATGTCTGATTTAAAGCTTCCTCATTTACTTACAGAGTGGATGAGGTGCTACGTTGCTAATTACTAGCTCATTAAGGACCTTGAGCAAACCCTACATGACAGCCGATTAAACTTTTCAAGAGTGAAATGACTGCTGTGTAGGTCAGGGCTGGAGACAGATGAACGTGTGCATGAGGTGGTGTGTGTGAGCAGCACTAGTGAGACACACACACACAGCCAATAAAAAAACTGTTACTCAAATGGCTGCTAAAAATGCTTGTAATTTTTTTTACTTTTCTGGTAGGGGCCAGAGCTAGCGTCCAGCTTCTCCAACTTATTTTGTCAAAAAAAAACACATAAACATGAATATAGAGATAAATTAGGCAATTTAGCCAACTGAGCAGTTTAAAATATTTCTTTTTAAATGGCAAAAAATGTGTTTGTTTACCATAGAATCATATATTATGCAGTATATTGGAATAAAATACTTTATAATGTATTTGATTATAATATGTATAATTTACAGTTTATCTGTAATAGGAAAAGAAATGGAATATAAATGGGAGCTCCCACATGTTTACAAATAGGAAGTATTTTAAAGCGTGCTTGCTAGCTACCTAGCTATGGGAATATAAAGTGAGGCGAAGTGTTGGTTAAGGTGTTGGACTGCTGACCGGAAGAGCGTAGGGTTAATCCTCTGCACCACCAAGCTGCCACTGCTGGGCCCCTGAGCAAGGCCCTCAACCTTCGACTGCTCAGTTGGAAAAGAATGCGATAAAAGTAAGTTGCTCTGGATAAGGGCGACTAGTAATTGGTAGAAATGTAAATAAGCAAACTTGACAGAATTACAGAAAGGAGCAATACAGTAATCCCTCGCCACTTCGCGGTTCAAGTTTCGCGGTTTCAGTGCATCGCGGATTTTTCAAAAATATTCATTGGAAAAAAGAAAAATTCTAAAATACCGCCATATCGGCAGCCGTATTGCGGAGAGCGGCGTTTCATCGTGATGCGCGAGAGAAATGGTTTCCCAGGATGCCAGACAAAGAAAGAAACTCTCTCAGAGGCTTTGTACATACCCACGTGCACTCAGACAAGGCACGTGATTGGTTCCCGGCACGTGATTGGTTCCCGGCACGAGATCGACGAATGAGAGCATGAGCGGAGCCGTAATACGTATCGTATGAGAGCGAGCGAGTGAATGTATAATATTAAGGTTTTATAATTAAATAGATTTAAGTAAAATATATATATAAAGTATAAATATACATATTTTAAACATTCTGGTACCCACACACACATATACGGAAATTCCTAGGGGGGCCAATCCTACTTCGCGAATTTCCAACTTTGCGGGGGTTAGGTCCCCATTAACCGCGATAAACGAGGGATTACTGTATTGATAAATGTTCGTTAAATTTTACTGCTAAATCTATCAGTTATAGACCATGCAATTTTTATACAATCACAAGTATAAGCCCCTCACAAACCAGTGCGACCAAATGCATCCGCCTGTTCCAAACACACTTCGTAGAGCTATGTGCTAACATCCTACTATAGGATTAAACGACGTGCATATGTTGCTAGCTAATCTGTATGGGAGACAATAGCAGGACTGATACACCACACAATGAGTTCATCTGATGAAACAATGAATAAACTTTCCGAGACTTATTATTATTTATTATCCAACGAAATTTTATTACGACTCATTGATTAGACGTCAGAGAAGAAAGGAAGTGACATTAGCGCTTGTTTTTTGTTTTCTCTACAGCCGCTGTGCTGTTGTTTTGCCACAATCACTCCGTCAATTCACACTTCATGTAAAGGCAGAGAGAAGTTTTGGACAGTTTTAACACAGCCCGAGAGAAGTGTACACTATTAGCATGTTGAGTTCACTGTTCTTCCAGACTGGCAGGCGAACAATAATGGTAGCTGACATGCCTGACCTTTCCTATTAATCGAGCTGGGGCTACTTTAACCAGGCTGCCTCCACATCTCATTATCCAGCTAAACAATTTGTGCGCCAACAAGCTCTGGGTCTGAACCTCAGAATTCAACCAATGCTCAGTAATTAATTTGGGCCCATTATGCAGTTTGTGGCCTCTGTGTGTGTATGTGTCTGTGTGTGTTCATAAAGATTTATTCAGCAAGACAGTTGTGCTTGGCTCTGTTAGTGATTCGAGAATCTTGATCTATTTCGGTGACAACGAAATGTAAAATGTGGCGCATAGGCATATGCAAATGTGTGCTACGCTTCGGAAAAGCATACAGGAAAAGAACGACCACGCTGTAGACTCGATTTTAACTCCTCTAATATAGCAAAAGCTTCCCGTCTATGATTCACACCGAGAGACGGTGTTTTGTTTTTCGTTGGAGAAGTGTGACTTACAGTACAGTGCATAAATAGTGCATCTTAAGTAGGCTATACACAGACGGTAATCAGGGAATATCTGAAGGTCAGAGCTTAATATAACTCCAAGCATAAAAAGAGCATTTGGTATCGCAGAACTAAAACGACGCGATGATAAAATATTTTGTTATTAGTTGTTTTTTTTGTTTTTTTTACACTGTGATAACCCCAAACAGTCTGCTGGGCGGGTTGTTTCTTTTCCAGAAGAGGCTTTCCCACAGGACCCGCAAAAGACATTATTAGCTCAAGGAACTCGATCATTCCTGAGCCCTCTCACAAGGTCAGCGATGTGAAACGCCGCCACCGCATCCTCCAGCACAATCAAGTCATCATGGCTCAGGGGATTCAAAGGAAATTGTATTTATGAGTCACAGGTGGCCATTGCCTCATCACTATCTACGCTGACATCCAAACCAGTGCCTCTGATGGCAAGAACACACAAGCAAGCTGACTCACGGGGCCCGACCAGCATTTGTTTGACTTATTTGAGCCATTAAGGTGTTGAGGGGTTTCTGAGCAAAAACACCCAAATGACCCACATGACCAGTGACCTGCATTCGGGACTAAAGTTTCTTTAAAAAGTGTGTACTAGGTCTAAAAATTGGAAATAAATGGGTAGGACTACAATTAGTGTATAAAACACAGTGCTACACTTCTTTACTACACCTCAACACGCAGGTATCTTTGAGTACACATTTTGATTTGTTTTTTTCAGATCTTATTTATCACATACACATACATGCAGTGAAATATTTTTATTACGCATATCCCAGCATATGAGTTTGAACGCTGGGGTCAGAGCACAGGGTCAGCCAGAACAAACGGCACCCCTGGACCAAGTGAGGTTAAGGGCCTTGCTCAAGGACCCAATGATGGTAGCTTGCCTGGTGTGAGGCTTGAACCTCGACGCTCTGATCACTGACCCAGAGCATTATACCATTGAGCCAGTACATTTTATTAATAAAATAATGCCAATGGTTTAGTTGATTACATGTAAAAGTACCCACAGTTTAAGGATATGCTGATCAAGCACTCCTCTGCTGTGTACAAAATAAGTACATTATATTAACCATACAAAATACAAAAGCCATACAAATGTCCTACCGTTGGAATTTATAATCAGACTTAATGCAGGGCAGGGTGATAAAATGATAATGATAATTATCGCGCTATAATTCTCCTCAATAAAACGATAACGATAAGTTGGATAAATGCTCGATATGATGTTCTGCACTATACGTAGCGCTGCGAATGCGTTTAGCGTACAGGCGTCCGGGTGCTGCATGCGCTACGGATTGTAACTCTACTTAAAACACTTTTACTTTGCATTTTCAGTCAGAGCCGTGCAACAGGTGCTGTATCATATCATTCTTCTTATATTTTCTATAAAGATATTTTATACATTATATTAATATGATGTTTTTAAATTAATATTGATTTTATTAGTAATATTCTAGCTTAGTTTTGAAAAATAGTTCAGCAGTTTGGCGAGCGATCGATATTGACCGATATGGAAAATTATCGTGATAATTTTTTGGCCTATATCGCCGAGCCTTAACCCTAATGCTTAAAATGTGTTTGAATGTTTTTTTTTATTCTACAACTAATAGAAATATCCTAAGAATGTAGATAAATGTCGGCGGAGTGGCGCATCAGTAGCGCACGTGCTGAAATTTACTCAGCAAACGACCCGGAATTGAATCCGGTCTGTGGTCATTTCCCGATCCCTTCCCCACTCTCTATTCCCCACTTCATTTCACTCTGTCCTATCACATAAAAGCCTGAAAATAAATCTTAAAAAAAATAAAGAATGTATAGATGCTTTAAGTTCAAAGTTTATTTCTCACATGCACATCATACATAGTGCAATATGTGTTTAGTTACATAGTGCTGTAAAAAGGAGTGAGGGAGAGAGAAAGTGTACAGCGCAGGGTTAAGTTGCATATAAATAATATATACAGTAAATACAGTAATTACAAAATGTACATCTGCATGCAGTAAGAAATATACAGTGAGGCCTCGACTTACGAGTGACCCAACTGACGAGTTTTTTGAGATACGAGTCGTCTCTCGGCCGATT
>JAOUQX010000028.1:6604236-6616635 GCA_028566295.1 Liobagrus marginatus
GTTAGTCGTCAAAGCATTTCACTGTATGTTGTACCACGTATAATGTACATGTGACCAATAAACTTTGAACTTTGAAACACTCCTGCAGCTTGACATTTTTCCATAAGAGGGCAGGCTTTAACCAGAGATGTTGAAAGTTGAATTCCAGCTTCATCATCCTCAACCTGGCTTTTTGTTCTGTCCCCACAGGATGTGATGGACCGCCTCGTCGTTATTAACTCGGATGCCAAAATCCACTCCCTGTTCAACTACGAGCAGTCCCACACATTTGGCCTTAGGTACGATCAATAGTTCTCTCCCAGCTCCTTGTCTATGTCTCTCACTCGCTTTGTCGTTCTCTCTCCATCTAAACAGAACGGATGAATACAAAGCAACAGCAGCACCATTTAAAGCAACATTATCTGATTAGCTCTATTTGCTCCATTTATACGTTTGCTCTTCAGATCGATAAGAGCCTGATTTGACTCTCTCTGTGTTTTCCATGCTATGATTGTAAGATAAGTGAAAAAAAAAAAAAAAAGTTTTTTTTTTTTTTTTTTTTAACATTAAGAAGCTCAGTTCTTTGCTCGCAGGCATGCAAAACTGACCAAGGCTTATTTAATGGAATGTTGGAAAAACCTAGTTTCTTGGAGTAAGTGCATAGTTAGTTTACTCATTTTAAATTAAAAAAGGAATTAGTCGTGTTGCGAATGGTTAATAATTATGCTGGTTGATTGGTTGGTTGCTTGCCTAGTTAGTAACTAGGTTGGTTGGGGTTTGATCCATAGCATCACCAAGCTGCAAACCGGGCTCTTGTGGAAAAACCCTTAAACATCCCTGCTCCAGGGTTGCCATATCTTGTCTGAACCCAACCTATTGAGCTGGGATATGTGAAGAGAAGAATTTCGCTGTGTTATAGTGTATATGTGACAAATAAAGGCTACTATTCTACAGAACTTGCTTCAAAGCAGACTTTCATGAACTAAAAAGGGTCCTAGAAGTACTCTGTATAGCCAGTATCTTTGTTTACTTGTGGAATAGTTCTCAATACAGTTACAGTAAAAATGTAGTACACTTAAACGTTTGCTAATATAAACTAATCAGCAGCGGTTTTAGAATTTCGTCGCTAGGGGGGCTTAGCCATTAACAAAAAACCAACAAAAAAAAAAACAGGAAAATGAATGTAGCCTAATCTTGTGTCACCATCTCATTATTATCATCAACCAGTGTTAAAATTCGCTAACTAAATGCTACAAATATAGACTTTGTATTCAAGAAAAGTCTCATTTTATCACAGTAAAAAAAGCTGATTGCTTCAGTGTGTAAAGCTGTGACCAAGCAATGCTGTATTATAAACTGGACAATGATGATTAACTACAGTATGGAGAATTCGTTCTCACAGCTTATTTCCTCCTCGTTTTTGTAAACCATGGCCACGGCCCACCATTTAACTAAACGAATACAATTACGAATCCTGAATTCTCATTAAGAATTCAAGAATCATCGCTTAGTACATTGACCGTAGTTGTTGGTCACACCTCTCTTGGAGGGTTTGGTGGGGGCGGCTCAATGGTAAGGCTCTGGGGCAGTGGTCATCAGGTCGGGGTTCAAGCCGCAGACCAGGCTACCATCATTGGGTCCTTGAGCAAGGCCCTTAACCTCGATTGCTCCAGGGATGCCGCATGGTCTGGCTGACCCTGTATTCTGACCCCAGCCTTCAAACTCATAAGCTTGGATACGAGTAATATTTCACATTCATATCCAGTATATTATTTCACTGCATGTCTGTGTACGTGATAAATAACATCTGAATTTGCATTAAGTTACTTAATTACGGAAACTTAACTAAGTAGAATAGTGTATGTAAGCGGCGCTAGAGCAGGTATTAGTGTTTTTACTATGAGGTTGATGCATTACACTGCTCCATGTTTATTGCGCCATAAACCGTACCTACTGTTGCCTGCCCCTAAACACTTGTAAAGGATCTCAGTGGGTAAATTCCTCACAGCCGTGTTTTATGCATGCTTCTCTCCCTAACTGTTTAACTGCATCCTACAGGGAGGCACATGGCACTCCTGCAGAGTGTTAATTTGACAGCAAGGGTGTTATGTTCTGAGATCGGAGTTCCTTTGCTGGGCGAGATGTTTAATGAACGGCGTGGGTGTTTTGGTACGACGCGATGTGCTATTGTTTTATTTTGTGCTTTTCGAAACGTTATTGCTTAACGTGCAGTTTGGCTTTCTTCATGGGCTTCTTCAAGTCCGGTTGTTCGTGTTCAATTCACCCAAGGATCTGGTGCTTTCCGCAACTAATCAGGGCTCAGGATCGCAATCTCGCGAGGTGTTATCTCCCTTCTTCAGAAGAACTGTTATTACTCTCGCAAAGGGTGGAACAGCTCTCAAGAAGGAGTGCTCAGTCTTCTTGAAGTCGTGTGTAGGTTACATTTACAATGAAGAATGGTTAGTATATCTTTTGCGTTATCCCTCTACATAAATCCAAAAAGTTTTAGCCTCCTATCAAGAGAGTTCGGCAGCACAGATGACGCGTTTAACCGCCCCAGAGGGAGTGTTTCGTTATCCAAGAAGAACTGTTGTACCAACTTGGTGGGAGGGTTAACGCGCCCTGGAAAAGTGGCCAGCCTCCACATAGGGTGACCACCGTCCTGCTTGGCGTTGTACCACACAGCCTTTTGACCCTTTTGTCCCACACGTCGCATATTGACAGAATGTCCCGCGTTTTCATTATCGGTGTGTTAGTTTTTAATGATCATATTATGAAAGTGTGCATGCATTAATTTATTTTGGTGTAACGGTGTGTTCTGGAAGGAAATAAAGGACAAAATATTTTTACGAGCTGAAAGTATAATATTAATGTTTTTAATGAAGTTAAATATACCTTTTATAACAATTTCAGCTTACGTTTTAGTGTTAGTAATTATGCTACATTTGGGTTGTTTGGCGGTGGTCATCCTACCTCCATCGAACACTGCTAAGTCATGTGAGAAGTACTGCTCTCCATCCTAAAAACAGTTTTTGTCTTCCCTGGAATGAGTCTTAGGCGACCTGATGATGAAAATGAAAATAATCATCCAAATAACAAGGATTGCTCAGTTCTTTATTGTTAAGTGTTTATTGGGAAGTGCTGTGGTGGATGGTGTGTTCAACCAAGAAATCCCCCCTAAAGAGGGCTGTTTAGTCCACCAAGGCCTTTTGGGCTTTCCCAAAAAGGCTGTTGAGTACTCGGGTAAGGGGTAAACCAATTTTCTAGAAGCATGTTTTTGCTTCCGCTGAATGATAGTTGGGTAACACAGATGGTAGGAATAAGCTTCCCCAGAAGGAGGGTTTAACGCCCTTGCAATTTTTTTGGAACCCAGATGGTTGTTTTAAGTTTCTCAAATAGAAAGCGTGTAGCTTTGACTAAATGATTGTTGGATTTCCCAGATGGAGGTTTTGCTCTTCACAAAAAGAGGATTCATGCTTCCAATAAAAAAAAGTGTTGATGATAATGATACAGCTTGCATGCATAAACGCACTTACTGATGGTTAAAATGACTCAATTGACCAGAAATGTAAAAGATGAATAAACAAACATAGAGTACGAAAGCTTTCGGCTGGTCAAGGACTCGAAGGGGTGGATCCAAGCTGGCATGTCTGACTCAGTGACTGAATGTGTCGTTACACTGAAGGTGTCGGGTCTAAATCCGCCTCTCAGATATTCATCATCTCGCACCAATACACTTTCCTTCCCACACATCAACATCACATTCTCCTGGAAGAAAAGATTGTATAAAACAGGTTGTTGTCTGCTGGGTTTCTTATCCTCTGCTCTATTGGGACTCGGAGGAAGTTGAAGATATGGATCAAAAGGGCTATTAAGTAAACGGCATAATCTGTATGTTTATGCAGTTTATATGATTGCCTTTAAAAGCACATCAGCAGTAACATTTCAGTTCAGTATTAAAAGGCATTTATGCAGTGGTCAGTTCAATTGGGAGCAGGTCAATACACTTTTATTACAGGATAGAAAAAATGTATTCGGGCTCAAGCAAGTGCAATTTAACCTCAGAAAAATGTGTGTGTTGGGGGGTTGGGGGGGGAGGACTGAGGGGCTTTATTCTTATACCACTTCTTATTATAACTCTGTACCACCCCTAGGGTGCCCCCCAGTTTGGGACCCAGCTAACATATTCATGTTGTGAGAGCGTTCTAGGAACGCGATTTGTAGCGTTCCATAAATGTGAAAATGTCCAGTTTGCGTAACGTTCCAAGAACATTGTTCTAAGAACGGTTTCTCTCGACATTGACAACATTCATCAAGTACGAATAACGTCATAGGGGACGTTCCAAGAACGTTGTTCGAAGAACATCTATGATGAGAACGTGCGTTAACTAGTAATAACGTTATAAGAACGTTATTTGAACATTATTTAAGAATGTTTTGTCCTAAATTTGAGACAACTTTTAAAAGAGCGTTCGCAAAACTTGTGCTAACATTCCCTGTTAGCTGTGGAACCACTGATTTAGCCTTACACTCCATGAAGAAGTAGAGCACTCTGGAGACTCCTCTCGAATCAAGCTCAGTGCCGTCGTTAGCATTCATTACAGACAGAAATCAGAGTCTCATCACAACCAAACCAGCTTAACCCCTACATCTTCTACCCACCTACACACACTTAATCAGAGCTGCTCTCACACAGATCTAATACAGTTATAAGTAGTAAACCAGAACAGTCTACTTGTTTCTATACAATTTGAGCTGAGAAATTTCCATTTGGCAGACGCCCTTATCCAAAGCAACTTGCAACGACTACTGAGGATATAGTGTTAAGGGCCTTGCTCAAGGGCCCAGCAGTGGCAGCATGGTGGTTCTGGGAATTCAACCCATGACCGTCTGATCAGCACCCCAACACCTTAACCCCTGAGCTACTACGATATGACATTACGTGCATATATCCCATTCTTTCATTCTTTTTGATTTCATCATACTTCTGTCTTTCTCCTTTTAGACTCCTGAGTGCAATGTGCTGTAACCTGGACTCTCTTCTGCTCCTGGAGTCTCAGTTCAAACTCTTAGACGTTCTACTTCAGAGTCAGAAGGATAACGTCTTTGAGTCCGCCACTGGCCAAAAGTACAAAGAATCCTCACTATTTATGACGATTAAAAGAAAATAATCATTGACAGCATGAGGCGAAGATGTGAACATACTGTTACCACACTGAAGCTGAATCTTTTTTTTTTTTTTTTTATAATCGTACTTGCTGAAGTCTTTTATCACAGAATATTGTTATATCTTATATTAATAAACATGGTTTTGTTTAATAGTTTTTTTAAAGGTAGGGTTGATGAATTTGAAGAGGCTAATAGCCATAGCTAGCTAGCTTCAAAATTCAAAGACTTGCATTTCCTCTATGATCACTTTCCAAAGCCACGACTCATCCAAAACACGAACGCACTTACACAGTACATATGTAAACCGGCAGGTAGGACGGCTCATTAGTGTTGATTGGACGAAGTTTATTGGGTCTTATGCCTTCCACAGATGTTATAAATACATTTAGACCGCTTACCTTAGAGTGCTTTTGAGATGTGAAGAAACTTTCCACCAGCAAACCAAAAAATGTTTTTGACCAAAATCTCCTACCGTGCCTTTAATTTTCTTTATTATCTAAACCTATAGGCTTCTTTACGCTGTTTAATGGCTGATGTCCAGAAGCTTTATTTTCTCGTTTAATAAGTAAAGATGTCCATTTATAGACAGTACCACAGTGTTCAGTCATTGTTAAAATAATATTTTGCTACTGTAAGATTTTTATAATGATTTGCATACTATTCTGTAGTGAGTTTATCATTGATGGACTTTCTGTGGAGAGGAACCATCTTCTGGTTCGGATGAATGTGTTCGGTGGCCCTTCTGAAAGGAGACTTCCTCCCAGAGCCCTGCAAAAGGTTAGAGTGCTCATTTTCTTTTCCTCATATGAGCCAAATCAGATATTAAACCATAACGCGATCGACACCTTTCGTCTTTTCTTTATTTCCTGTAAATGGTTTATCTCATTTTATCTTTGATATCTCCTCTACTTTCATTTCTTATACGTTTAGTGTGTTAATATGAGCAAATTGTTGTTATTTACCATTGTGACTCCTGCTTTAAGGGAAATGATCCGTACTCATGGCCGATGTTTGCATCCTTCCCTGTGCCCGCATGTTATACCCTAGAAATACCAAAGAACAACTGGACTAAACAAGGTAAGAAGCTTTGGGTAAGGCATTACTTTTTTTTATTTGAAGTGGTAGCTCGGTGGTTAACATGTTAGAATGCTGATCAGAACAACATGGGTCACAATCCCCAGGCTGCCAATTATTGGCCCCTGAGAAAGGCCCTCAGCCTTCAACTGCTCAGTTGAATTAAAACTATGATGAATGCACAGCCACCAGCATTGTGGCTGACCACACACACACACTCTTCACCCTCCTGCCTTCTGGAAAAAGGTACCGAAGCATTTGGGTTGCTACAACCAGACTGTCCAACAGTTTTTACCCACAAGCCATCAGGCTTCTCAACACGAATTGAAACACTCACACTCAAACTCAGTAATCACTCATGCACAGTGACTTTAATACTGTTTTACACATACCTTATCTTACTGTTCTTATTACTCAATGCTGCTACTGTTTACACTAATCACTTTACTTTACCGTGCTAAATAATGTTGCTACTTTAACTTAAATGCTGCTATCATTATTTAGTACAATGACACATGTTGCACAACTGTCGGCGCTATGTAGTATGTTGTATGTATCCGTCCTATAGCGTATTGTATGTACTGTCTGTTCTGCACTGTCTGCACTTATTCCCCTTTGTGTTGTACTTAGCTCTTTGTTGTCCTGTTGTGTGTTAGGTGACTGTGTGTTGTCCTGTTTTGTGTGACTGTGTGTTATATGTAGCATCATGGTTCTGGAGAAACGTTGTTTCGTTCCAGTGCGTATTGCAACATCTGTATACGGTGTTACGACAATAAAGCTTCTTGAACTCTTGACCTTTAAGCGATAGCTGCCAATGGATAACTTCAGTATCCATATGGACGTATGGAAAAGGTTTTTGGGATTTAGTTTGGGAATTTCTGATCTTTTGGGAGTTTCAAAACAAAACAGACTAACCATCCGAAGTGAAAGTTCTGTAGTCAAAGCAAACAGGAAGTCAAGGATCACGCTGAGCTAAGCAAAAAACGCATCTCCGAATGCACGGCATGTTTCAACAGCAGAAGAACAGTGGAACATGCATTGCCTTTAGAATACAATGTCATTTTATACAGCCTCATTCATAGTAACATACAGTACTTTCTGTTCACGATGCACCGATATCAGTATGAGTATCGGGCCATATACCGAACTACACCGATACCAAAGACCTCATATGTTGTAATTTACAGTGTTGCGTCGACAGAACTGACACTGACACACACAAAGTCAGCCTCAGCAGTGTGGAAATATTTCATAATTAATGAAAACTTTATATCCTTTTATTATTATGCCCTTTGGAGGTTATTGCTGTCTTGTATCCATTGGTCTCAATGTGTTGTGCTTGGAAAATTGCCAAATCAGCAGAAAAATATAAAATGCAGGTAAAGGCATTGGTATCGGTGAGTGAAAGCAAAAAACCCAACTGGTACTCGTATTCTAGCGTTTCAAACTTATAGCCGCATCTGATGTAACGTCAGCGCACATGTATTTCCGAGTTAAACCTGTCTCAACGAAACACGACCAAATACCGGAAACACCTCAGCACCTGAGCGTAATGACCCCGATTTATTCAGTTTTGTCCTGCTAAACATTTGTAAAGTAAAGAGCGTGGCATTTCCTGTCTTAGCAAAGGTCATGCTCTGTTGATCGCGTGTAGCCTCATTTCTAAGCCTAAGGACTCGTATTGTTTGTGTATCGCTCCAGACTCTGAGGTGAGCGCTTTCCTGACTAAGGATGGCGAGAGAGATGAAAACTGGATGGACAACTGCAGGAGGCACTTGTGCAAAGCCATTACTACCAAATCCAGCGTTCTGACAGGAAGTGGTAAGCACTGACATTTACACGCGAAGGAGAGATGCTTGCGCGTGCCGCAGCTTTGCTGTTGTATACTTGTTGACAGCATTAACCTAATCAAGCTAGGCTTCATGTGTGCGACTTACAGCCCAGCATTGCCATTACAGACAAAACTCACGCTGTGGTTACGAGTTGATGTCTGTGACCTTAGAATGCATTTTCTCCCTAATTTAGGTGGCCACTTCTCAACGTTCACCAGCTCTCCACTGTTACATAAACGCTACCAACCAAAGGGTTTAAAAGCTAGCATTGTGTCTGTGTTTTTGAACTCAGCATCGCAGAACAGTTTAACACAATTGAAGCATTATCCAACCTCATCCTTCTACATGAGTTCACAGTCTACAGTACAGCTAGTCGCTCTGTGATTGACAGGACAGACATTATAATATTACTAGACTATAATCTTAGAATATTACTAGAGATCCACCGATTAATCGGGTTTCCCCGATATTTTTCCCGATATTTAATTCCTTTTCTCGTTATCGGATTTTGGTTTTGTTATATCAGATCCACCGATGATATAGTGCCGTTTAGTGTGCGTTTTGATCATTTCACACAGGACCAATAGTAGAGCACCTGATTTTTTTTTTTTTTTTTTTTTTTTTTTTTTTTTTAAGGTTTATCATTTGTGTATTATTTTTTAAAGCTTTAGTTTAACAAATGGCAGTTCAGGTCATTTTTTAAAAAAGCATTTCTATTGAAAACAGTCCAAGAGTTGCGCAGTAGGATTAAAATGATCGTATTTACAGTGTTAGTACAAAATCAGTTTAAATACCAGTGTTCAAAGTAAATATCAATCTTGCATATCGGTTATCAGTCGCATAAACATGGAGATGATCAGAATTGGTTCCTAAAATAATTGTTCGATCTCTGTTTATTAATTAAAGCTAACTATTAAGCATGTTTTGTTTGTCACCTTGCATGAGCCCATATCGTGCTGATTGATTTTGATTTGATTGAATTTGATTTGATTAAACCCAATTTCCCCCTGGAGATTAAAAAAGTATTCTGAGTCCGATTCTGATAAATATGTGCATTGTATAACCTGTTATACAATATTTAAAATCATTTATGAACAACTAATTTGAATAATTATCAATAATTAATAGAGACTGCAAAAACGCCAGAAAAACTCAACTACGCCTATAGTACAGGTTGTTACCCAGGGATGTGACCTAGGTCCTGTCCGGTTTGTAAACTTCTTGCTACTCTTTGTCACGCGATTCACCATCACTGCTACTTATACCAAAAATTGGTCTTAACTACATTTGGGGTAAGAAAGAGAATTTCCAAACTGTTGTCCCACTTGCTATGAAGCTTATCTTTATACATCAGTACAAAAATATATCATTACAATTATTAGATATCAATTAATTGTTATTATTTTTTAATATGGATATTCCCCACAGTCTTGGCCGATCTTCTGGAGAGGGCTGTGTTGCACCTCTCCTCCTCTCCACCTCACTGCTTCTTCCCACCTGCCGAATACAAAGGTCAGTATTCAGATGAAATCACCGGTCAGCTCGTTGCCTTATAACCTACAGAAATGTATAAATTGTCTGTGAAGATCTTTTTAATCTTTAAAAGTTTGGCTGCCATATTGGAGATACTCAGATGTAAACACATGGCATGGATGCAAATATAAGTATTGGTGACGTATGGAATTCGGGGGACGGGATTCGAATTGAAAATGACTCGTTATAGCGATTCTGAGTCGACTCTTTCTTTGAGAGACAATAACTTTATTTATGATGCACTTTTCATTCACATATAGCTGCGTTACACACTGCATGAAATGTCATTTTCAAAAAAAAAAAAAAAACACATGACAGGGGCTGTTAAAGTAGACGTTTAACCACCTAACACCCGAGCTGTGGTTTTACCTTCATTTTCTTTCCACGTATGTGGATGCCAGGTTGTAGGACGGTAAAAAAATGCTTTCTTCAAAAAGTATTAAAGCTTTGACATTTTTTATATTGCCATCTTTCAAATGACTAATTCATATAAAAATGTTTGGAAAACTTCCTCTTTCTATATTAGGCAGCGGTGGGGTAATATTATTTCCAAAGGTCAAATAAAACTCTGAAGACGTTCCCATGATGAATAATGCAGCCATGAAGCTTTTTCAACTTTGCAGCTAAAGAGCTGTCCTGAATGTTTTTTTTTTTTCATTTCTTGAACGTTTTATTATATCAGCAAGATTATTAAATACGACTAAATGCAATGTACAACGCTTGGAAACTTATAAGTTTAATTAGAAATACTACAATGCATCATAATGCAGATATACAGTATGTATATATGTCATATGTGTATTCATGCTATGGCATGCGCATGACTAACTATTGCTTTGACATAATATTAGTTAGTTAGTTAGTTATTAATAACTTAAAATTAAAATAGTAATTAATTAGATATTATTATTATTAGGTTTCGATGAACCTTCACACTACAGGCTGTCTGTAATATATTTTCCCTCTGTCCTAACCTTTTTTCATACGTGTTTTTTTTAACTCTTCTGGCAATTTGTACATGCTTTATTACTATCACCAATTACACATGAACTAGCTACAACTGAAAATTCACTTAGCGCCTCTTTAAGTCATCTTGCGATGTGGGCCGCTGGCTGTTGAAGACTGACTGCACTGAGACAGACACATTCATCTGCGTTATGTCATCATTACACTCCTGCCATTGTTCCAATATTTATGAGGATAGACGAATGCTTCTATAATCACATCGGAGGGTTAATTTCCCTCTCACCAAGGTCGTTTAAGCAATTAAGCGCACGCTTATCCATGATGAATGGACAGCACCCAGATGACTGGACGATTATACGGCATAGAGAAGAGCTGAGGACCGTCCTGTCAGCCGAGCATTGTGGCCGCCTCTGCTATTATGAGCCGCACGCATGGCTGGCGTTGATAGCGCCGTAAACGCGCAATAATTTGTCTTTACTTTGTCTTTTATAGTTGTGGATCACGACATTAAGGCTCGTAATCTGACGCCCGTGGAACAGCTTGGCATCAACGCGGCTTTCAGGTTGGTCACTTCAGCCACAGACGGAAAATCTGCTTTTTACTTCCTGAGGGCTTTTACAATAAGCAGCAACATAACGCCGCCTTACTGTAGAGATCCAGCATTGTCATTAAACCTACAGCAAGCTTATTTGGTCAATTTGGTACATAAAACGTGTCTGGACCCCGATCTGGAGAGTCCTCTATTTACACCACAGCGCTGTTTCTTAATTCTGATTGGTCAGAGGGTTAATTAAATATTCACTTGCTCATTTTAAGACTATTTAGTATTTTTTATGAGGAATGTTCAGTGTTTTTTCTTTATGGCTGCTCAAAGACAGTCGAAAACATTCATCCATTATCTAGTGCTTATCCTGTTCATGGTCGTGGGGTTAGGGTTAGGGTTAGAGGCGAGGTACACCCTGGATAATTGGCAGTTATTCGCAGGACTAACACTTAGAGACAGACAACCATTCACACACACATTCACTCCTATGGACAATTTAGAGTAGCCCAATTCACCTACGGCCAATCGCATGTGTTTGGAGGTGTGAGGAAACCGGAGTGCCCTGGGAAAACCCATGTAAGCACAGGGAGAACATGCAAACTCCACGCAGAAACACCCTGGTCAAGAATCAAACCCATAAGTACCAGCACCTTCTTACTGTGAGGCAGGCATTCTAACCACTTTGACACCGTGCCGTCCCAAGCCAAAACGTGAATGTAAAAATGACAATATGGTAAATTAATACATTTCTGAGGAATTTGAGAAAAAAAAGATCGTACATTTCTTTATAACAGTATCCACAGCAGTGATTCAGTGATCATTTATTCTTTTTCAACCAAGTTGACGCCTTTGTACACCGAGTAATGTCAGGTCTTTTGAAACCTCATTGCATATCTGCACACTTTAAAGTAACGCAACCTTTATGTCTGTAGGTACGGCTTACTGCTGAAGTTAGTGAGAGAGGATTCCGAGCAGGATCTTTGTCTCCTCATCAAACACTGCCAGGAGTTTCTGTCTCAGCAGCGCATCTCGATCCAGTCTGATCTCTGTATCCTTTCTGCTGTATCTGTTCTATGTCCTCATTTTGACTTTTCAGTGCGCAATGTTCTTACATTACGTGGGATATGTAACTTAGCCGGTGGGATATGTAACTTAGCCGGTGGGATATGTAACTTAGCCGGTGGGATATGTAACTGTTAGCGGGCGGGATATGTAACTGTTAGCGGGCGGGATATATTACTGTTAGCGGGCGGGATATATTACTGTTAGCGGGCGGGATACATTACTGTTAGTGGGCGGGAT
>JAOUQX010000028.1:6692794-6704556 GCA_028566295.1 Liobagrus marginatus
GTCTCTTACTAACTTTTCAAAGCACTTCATCACAGTGGAGGTCAGAGCTACTGGGCGATAGTCGTTTAGACAGGCGGACACTTTGCTTAATTAGTGTGAAACACTTTGCTTAATTAGTGTGAAACTCGCACACAGTAAGTCATCTTCAGGTAGAATGTCCGTGACTTGTTCTCGCTACATGACATCGCCTTCTTTAGAAGCTAGGCACTAAGCAAAGTTCATAAATGGCTCTTGGGAATGTTGAGATTAGAGATCGACCGATTATTTGCATGCTGATGTGATCGATAACCGATATTTATTGATTGTTGTTGTTTTTGAGCCAATAATAACAGAACTAAACTGAACAAGGATTTTTTAATGTATTACACTGCCAGTATAATGCCTTTTAACTCCCTCGCAGCAAACACTACAAAATAACTCGTATTGGATATAAATAGAGAATGTAAGAAAAACAAATGAAATGAAGTAAATAAAAAATAAAGTGCAGTTATTAAAATATATTTCTTTAAACGAAAGCTTTGATCAGGTAACATATAAAGAGCATTATCTCCTAAATCATCTGGATAAAATCAAACAGTTTTGCTACTTTAAATCGTAGCATAGATTTGTAGTGTCGTGCTAATTGCTAATATGTTAATTCAAGTTACCAGATCAAGCCGTGTCATAACGGCGGTCTTGGGGGCGAATCTCAAAATGGCCACTAAATGTCGTATATATCGGGGATCCGATATTACAAAACCGATATCAGATTATGGGAAAAAAAAAAAAGAAGGTATTATTGGTTGCGATGTCATCATACCATGTTGTATAAGGTTTAGAGCCAGCCAGGAAGAAATTATTATTATTATGAGGGTGTATCAAAAAATTCGATTCATCTCAACGGCCTTTATTCATAGGGTTCTACCGTATCACAGCATTAGCCCGTCCTTCAGCCGCTGGAATAAATGCCACAGCTATTTTTAAAGTTGGAATTCCTTAAGCTTAATATTTTTGTTAAATAAATAAGCACTGTTTTCATATCTGTCTAACCTCAATAGAAAAAAAAAATGAAAATTAAAAACTTGTCTTTCTAATTAAGTGTCCTGAAGTGCAGCTAATCAAAACGGGGTGAATTAATTTATAGTGTAATGATAAAATCGTTTACTGTTATTATGCTAAACCACATACAGGTATATGACCATGGCAACCGTGCAAATATATGGAAGACGTGCAGCTTTGGCGAACACTTTTTGTATGTAATATTTGATTTTGTTAGTTATTTATGGAGGCTGCAATATAAACAGTAAATAATTTCATTCTTGGAAGCCGTTTTAAATGTCCTGACCGCCGGCAGGCTTTCTGACTGCGTATCGGCCGAGAGGGTATTTGACAGCTCCGTGTTTTGCAATGCTGTGTTAATGGGTGCAAATGCAAGATGCCCTTCCGCAACTTCATTTACATATTTTTAACTATTAAAATAAATAAAATAAAAAACATCCGCAAATCCCCCGAGGTTACATACTACTGTGGGTAAAAAACTGTTGGACAGGTCGGGCTGCTACAACCAGACTGTCCAACAGTTTTTATCCACAAGCCATCAGGCTTCTCAACACAAACTAAACCAATCACACTCGAACTCAGAAATCACTCATGCACAGCCACTTCAACACTGTCATAAGATTTACCTCGCACAACCACTTTAAATATTATACTGTGTACTTCTAAAAAAGAAAAAAAAGTTACTGTAATCATGTTTTAATAACGTCATCTACTGTTCCACTATTCAATGCTGCTACTGCTTACACTAAATACTTTACTGTGCTAAATAATGCTGCTATTTTAACTTAAATGCTGCTATCATTTAGTACACTGCCACATGTTGCACAACCGTCAGCGCTATGTAGTATGTAGCATGTTGTATGTTGTATTTATAAATAATAATAATTGAAGATCTGAATGATTACTGACATTTTCAGATCCTATTTGTCACATACACATACATATTTAGTATGTTGTATGTATCTGTCCCGTAGTGTATTGTATGTACTGTTTGTTCTGCACAGTCTGTACTTGTTACACTCTGTGTTGTACGTAGCTCTTTGTTGTCCTGTTGTGTGTTATGTGACTGTGTGTTGTTCTGTTTTGTGTGACTGTGTTATATTTAGCATCATGGTTCTGGAGAAACGTTGTTTCGTTCCATTGTGTATTGCAGCTGTATATGGTGTAACGATAATAACGCTTCTTGAATCTTGAACTTGCTACGTTAAGTAAGTCGGTTACATGCTTTAAGAAAAATCTTTAGCTTTAGTATAAGACTGCTGATCCGAAGACCTCGGTTCAATTCCTAGCATTGCCAAGCTACCAATGCTGGGCCCCTGAGTAAGGCCTTTAACCCTCAACTGCTCGGTTATAAGTCGCTCTGGATAACAGCGTCTGCTAAATGCTGTAAATGTAAACTTATAAAGCCTCCTTGGTTTGAAGTGCCTGAATTTGTAAGTCCGAGATTCGCATTTGCTTAAAGTGTAAGTGTTTGTAGGATTTGCGATTCTGTGAAAAAGTTGTAGATGTGTGAAAATGCAGTTAATAAGAATGCTTAATCCAAATAGTTATTTGGTTTGATCACCGTTTGCCTGCAAAGCAGTATTTATTCTTCTAGGTACTTTAAGTAACGTAACGCTTACACACCGTTTACGAAGGAACTCGGGAGGTACGTTGTTCCAAACCGGTTGGAGAACTAACCACAGGTCTTCTTGGGCTGTAGGTTGCTCAACTCCTCCTACCTCTTAATAATTTGGATGGGTGTTTAGGGTCGATGTTCTGCTCGGGCCAATCAGACACCCCTTCCTGATAGTACTGCATGATGGATGAGTATCTGCTTGTATTTCTCAGCTTTGAGGGACCCCATTAATCCTCACCAAATCTCCAACTCTGCAGAACCACAGCCCCAAATTATTCTTTTTTTTTTTTATATTATTAGACAAAGTAAAAGGGCATGACTTTATTTGCATAATATCAAATAAAAAAACAAATGTACATATCTACTAAACATTTAACATTCAGAATTCAAGATAACACATTTATGTGTGTTCGAGTATTAGTGTGTGTGCATTTGAGTGCGTGTGTGTGTGTCTGGGTGTGGGTATATATGAATGAGAGAATATCTACTGGATATATAACCGATAATATTATAATATAGACAACAAATAAAATTGGCAACAATAATAACAGCAGTAATAATAAGAATTTTCGGGGGTCGGGGGGTGGCATCATTGGTTACACTCCTGCCTCACAGCAAGAACGTCATGGGTTCATTTAACTACTAAAACCCAATATCTTTAATTTCCTAAAACATCCATCTAGTTCGAGATGACCACTGTAATGCACTGCATTTGAGGTCGTAATCCTCATCTCGGAAGTTACACGCCTGTTTTCCGATCCCTGCGTCAGTATATATCTACAGATTGTGCTTCGGAATCTGCGCCTAATTAAGAGACGCTGTACTCCGTAACGCCGTCGCATGGCATTTTATTCCATGGTTCATGCGCTTTGAGGGAGAGGAAATTGCTTTTGGGATTACGGTAAAACTTGGCCTTGGGTTCCTGTGGATGAGGTGGAATTTACAGAACCACAAGCTTTCCTGTAAGTCACAGGAAGTTGCTGCACTTGGTACGTTAGTGATACTTGATATCATGGGTAATAAAGTAATGCTCTATGCGTTGAATTAGTTCATTTTAGCTATAATGTGTAATCATCTTGTTTTATGTCAACATGAACCGCTGAGGGTTTAAAATCCAAATGAGTAATTAGACACTAGGTGAGTTTACATGACTGCTTGTATTCTGATTACAGTCGGTTTTGAATCCAATAAGTCCAATCCGAATGAAAATGCTCCAGGTGAAAAATGTCCCAACTGATTGAAATTTTCTTCAGGTTGAGAGGGATGGGATAAACCTTGTCAAGAACCGATCAATGAAAAATTACTCCATGTAAACCAGTTATTCTGATTACTTCAGATTTCCCAGGAAATAAACCGCATGTTCAATGAAAGTTGTATTTCTATTCCAGGTCGCTAAGATCCAGTAGTACAGCTCTCTCCCGGTAGTTCCGGACCTTACGTCCACAGGCTTCGGGGCAGGTACGGGTAGGAAATCGGGGCTCTTTTTAAAACCACGAAACCACTGCAGTTACATTGTAGAGCGAAAACTGTCTAATGCTAGCATAACACACAGTCATGCAGTCGATTTTTATTATTTTTTTTTTCTCGAGATCAGCACATTCCCTGTTGAATTCCTGACTTTCTGGCCGGTGTCAAACACTCCCATCACAGATGTTTGAACATGCATTTCCGGCGCTGTTTAAATCCCAGGTACACACAGCACACGGATCCACACGCGTGTATGCATAGTCACATTTACAGAACAAAGCTCACACGAGAGTCTGCCTATTGAAATGCGAAAACGCCTGTAGGGCATTGTTAATATTTACACGTCGCCCTTGACTATTGACCCACACCTACCTACAGAAAGCCTTTCCTTCCAGTTTCGTCAGATACTGTTCTTATTCTGTCGGCAAAGAGCAATACCACCTCAACTCACATGCTGGGGGCTTCTAGGATTTGCAGCGTTTACTCCAGAAAGCGGGCTTTGTTCCAGTCAAAAGCATTGATGCTGAGCAGATCTGAGGGCTGAGGGCTCGTCTTTGACAGACTCCCTCGTTTCGGTCAGCGCAAACTCAGCACTTGCTGACACACTTCGACTAGACGCCTTCTTTTATAAGGTCAGTCAGGGTGTTGTCAAGTTTTCCCAGGATCACTCTGGGCACCAAGCCAAGCTGGAATGGTGCTACGGCAGCCAAGCACTTCCAAAAGGCTTGCTTTGTTTACGATTGAGTGCCGGTCATGAAAGGCTTTTAGAGAGCCAACTCCAATGGCAGGTAGCTGTGGCATCATTTCCATATAAATGAGGTTATCTCATTTTCGTAGCGGTTCATATTGGCCATTTTACCGCATCAGCTGCTGTGGATCCCTGACAAGAAAATGTCCACACTAATCATGGCATTGGCGAACCGGGCGAGGTTGTGTTTACTCATAAAAACCGATGAGCTTTAGCGTTAACGATCTCTGGAGTGGATGTGCTGATGAGTCTGGAGAATGTCGGCACTGATTAGAGCTGTAGAGATGTACAACTCCGGTTGGAATGGTAGCACTGTACTATTTAATACTAAAAATAATATTTTTTTTTTCATTGTACAAGTAGGATAATAATTATGTTGAAATATAATGAGGCATGGTGGCAGAATATTAGCACGCCTGCATCATAGCAAGAAGGTCATGGGTTTCAATCCCACCCAGGGTGTTTGTGTGGAGTTTGCATTTTCTCCCCGTGCTTGTGCACGGGGTTTTCCTGATCAATTAACGCTCCATTGTGCTCACCAGCTCTTTGTTTGGTAGCTTAGGAACCTACTTGACTAGAAAGTCAACGCTGTAATATAACAATGTATAATATAATATATATGTAATAGCGTTTAGAATGTTATACGGCTTTAACGTTATTACAGATTGAAGCTGCTACACTGGACGAGACGAAGCGGCCGTTACAAATAGCTTGGACTATGTCTGAAATTGAAAAAGAACTCTGTTTACTTTTGAGCATTTGTCTTTTGTTGCATCGCGCATCCAAGTTCCATCAACAAGTTTCCAAAAATAAATACTTGGGTAAAGTACAGAAGTGTACTTAAGTCCAGAACTCATGTAAATGTACTTTGTTCCTGTCCACCTCTGCAAACCATGTAGCATTACTACACGACAAAAAATAATCTTGTGTTTCTTTCTTTAGATTTCGCATTAAAGATATGGCATCTGGCTAGCACCTTTTTTTTTATTATCCACTTCTTCTTTTTCTGAAAGTTAAATTCCATTTCAGACTTCACTGGAATCGAAGCTCTAAAGTCTGCTTTTGGAATTAGAGCGTCAACAGCTGGCTAATAAATTTGCATAAAAAAATATCTTTTATTTCTCTGGTGCCCCAACAGAACCTTCTTTTGTAGTTGTGTTGATTTATCTGTACTAAACTCTGGCACAAATACGACTTCCTACTTACATATTCAAATGTTGTTGGACAAATTGCCCCATCATGCCACATGGCCTGGTATGAATGTAAAACCAACGATGGTGCAGATATGCAGATCATTTGAATATGATGCAAGCGCTTTGCAACTTTGAGCATAGCAGTACTACCTGTCCTACACATGCAAAGTTTTCATAATAATGTCCAGCAGAAAAAATGACCTCAAATGACCGGAAAGGTTGGTGTGGGAGAAAAAAAAAAAAATGTTATGTTAAATTTAGAATCAGTAATTAATGGATAACGGTTTGAGTCCCAACACCGCCAAGTTACCACTGCTGGGCCCCTGAGCAAGGCTCTTAACCCTCAACTGCTCAGTTGGATAAATATAAGTTGTTCTGGATAAGGGCCTCTGCCAAATGCTGTAAATAACAATAATAATATGCTGTAAAAAATAATGCATAGAAATTGGTGTACATATACACTACCAGTTTTTAGTTTTGTATGTAGCGGGCTAAACAGTTATTCTTGCATTGTCCTTAAAACATTTTTAACAAGGCCATAGGTAAATATTAGTTGTTTAGATGCAGATTACTTATTTCTCACGGACACAGACATGCAGCGAAATGGGTGGTGGTGGCTCAGCGGTATAAGGCTCTGGGTCAGTGATCAGAGCGTCGGGGGTTCAAGCCCCGCACCAGGCAAGCCACTGCCATTGGGTCCTTGAGCAAGGCCCTTAACCTCACTTGCTCCAGGGGCGCGGTTCGTTCTGGCTGACCGTGCGCTCTGACCCCAGCGTTCAAATTTGTATACTGGGATATGCGGAATCAAAGAATTTCACCGTATGTTGTACTGTATGATGTGCATGTGACCAATAAACTTAACTTTTAACTTTAAATGTTTTTATTCCACATATCTAAAGGCTATGAAGGCTGGGGTCAGAATACAGGGTCAGCCAGAATGTACAGTGACCCTGGAGTAACTGAGGTTAAGGGCTTTGCTCAAGGACCCAATGACGGTAGCTTGCCTGGTGTGAGGCTTGAACCCCCGACCCTCTGATCACTGAACCAGAGCCTTACCATTGAACCACCACCACTTAATAATTTTTGGTATTATGTTCTAAGATGAATGTAAATAATGAAATTATTGTGTTTAAATTAACGCTTTTGTATTAATAACGCAAACACAGAATTGATTTTTTTTTTTTTAAAAGTGGCTTTTTTAAATTGTCACACACACACACACACCCCACCCCCCGTCCCCGTCAATTGACCATCAAATATGTCGCCCAATCAGCAGTAAGGAAATGACTGGACCCCATTTTTGTTGGGAATATAAAATTGAGTTTGTGGCAATGAAATTTAATTCAAACAATAATAGTACATCCTATTACTTTAATTTAAATAGACACACATCCTATCCAGGGTATAATCCCACCTCGCACCCAGTGCTCCTAAATTAGTGTCTATATCCACTAGGAGAGATGTCTTAAAAGCTGATATTTTTTATTTATTTATTTATTTTTAGATATAGTTTGTCCCAAATTTGTTTGACAAATAGCATTTTAATTACATTATTTCAGTTGTAGGAACAGAAATCTTTTTGAAACAGTAGATCAGTGCTTAAATAAGACTTGTGTTAAGATTTAGTGTGAATAAGACCTGTGTGTGTGTAGCAGCCACATTGCTATTAGTGCAGAATGGACTAATTAAATGGAATACCCTAAGCACTTTTTCTTTAGCAAGTCCCTGGTCCACTTCTGCCTGCTTCATTTTCTAGTTCCCTTAAACAAATAAGCGCAGCGGGATAATTAGCTGGTCTGCTCCAGAGCTGCTGGCTGATTGATGCGGCGCTCATCTGATCGGGGCATATCCTGTATTGCAGCTGGAAAATTCTGCCGTTGAATATCAATAAACCATTTTACGAACATGAATTTACGAACCTCTGTTGAAAAGTCATTTTATATACAGATCTTTGTAACACGTTTTCCCTCCCAACAGCTGTGTGCAATTTCCCAGTGATGTTTCTCTTACTCGCGTTCTACCTCATGCATTCTGACTCGTGGAAAACACTGGGCTTTGTTTTTTCACAAGGCCCTGGAGGAATCTATAATGCAGCCACATATTGGGCAGATTAGAAGAGTTTTAAAGGCATTTCCACGGATTTAAGATTTCATTTAGCGGAAAATGGAAGGCAGATTGTCCTGCGTCTCATGTGATTGGTGTAATTGTTCTTGTACAAAAAAGAATAGTGTTGCTACTAGCTCGGTCATTTGGACTCCGGGTGGCTTGGAAGGGTTGGGGTTGAGACTGGGGTTTAGTCAGGAGGGTTGGGTTTACGGTTTATAGTAAGGTTTAACTTTGGTGTACTTTTGAAGTGAGGGTTAGGCTTTAGGGTTGGGTTTGGAGTTAGAGCTGAGCCAAGTTTGTTGACTTAGAAGAGAAGGTTTGATATTTAGTGTGCATTTTAAGTAGGGTTTAGGGTTCAGTTTGGTGTGCGTTGGGGATTTGGGGTTGAGGTTACGGTTGGATGGATTGGTCTGGGTTTAGGCTTTGGGTTTAGGCAGTAGGGATGGGTTTTAGTTAAGGCTTAAGGATAGGTTTTACTTTAGGTGTGTTAGGGCTTAGGGATGGGTTTTAGGTAAGGCTTATGGATGGGTTTTAGGTTAGGCTTAGGGATGGGCTTTAGGTTCAGTGTGTTTGGGGTTAGGGCTTAAGGATGGGTTTTAGGTTCGGTGTGTTTGGGGTTAGGGCTTATGGATGGGTTTTAGGTTAGGTGTGGTTCGGGTAAGGCTTATGGATTTAGGCGAGGCTTAGGGATATGTTTGCAGTTCTGTGTGGTTTGGGTTTTAGCATTTCTCATACCTTTGGGTAAAGAACATTTGTGTCTCCAATAACTAGAGCACAGTCACAAAACTCCACTATCCTGCTAGTAAGGATCCAGGTCTTTGAAGTCAACGTTAAGTAGAAAGCCATGCAGAATTGAAACAGCTCCTTTCACTTTGTGCTTCAAGCACTTAACGGCGCTGAATACCTGCCATTGTGTGAATCCCTGCAGCTCGGACCCAATCTGTCCTCTATTAGCGCTGCTGGTTACATGAAAGCCTTTGCAGAAAGGCTTGAAACATTCCACGTGACCTTGCAGGACAGGAGTTTTTATATGTGAGCCGAATCCTGACATACCTCTCTTCTTTCCTATCTTTGCCTATTTTCTGAATGTGCACTGATTATGCATGTCACATGGGTTGATTTAAAAGTTTCCTTCCATGCCAAAGCGTTAACATGCGTTTACAGTGGTATAGTGGACAAAGTGCTGTTCTTCTCTACTCTCCGCTTTCTCTGGTCTCTGCCACATTCTGTCTTTTATAAATGCCCAGAGAAATAAATAGAACTGGCACCAGGCTGGAGACCGTGGTGGTCTAGCGCTCTCGACTTGCAATAAATCCTTGCAAATGAGCAACGTAATTGCTTTTAAGTGCCCTTTTCAAAATTGTCTGCTCCTAGTTTCAGGGCGTGATCTACTGTGTCAGCCTTCTTAAATTCTGAGTAACTCTTATGCTATTAAGGGACCGCTAATGATGCTTACTGCTGGTGGCGGGGGTGGGAACCGACAGGCAGGTGCAGTGTGTGTAATAACAGAGCTCTTTCCCTAACCACCGCCTGCATTTAAGCTTTACAGTTCCACTTCATCCTTCAGGAAAAGAAGGGCTAGATTGGTCAACGTGTTGGAAATGTGCCGAAACGTTTCCTCACAGGAATTGGTTTAGCACCATGCTATTGTGTTATTCATTGATGGTTATTTATTTATATAATGTTTCTATAGTAGCAGTACATCGTCGGGTGCACAATGGAAGTAATAGCGCGGTATTGTGTTAGACTGCTGATCAAAAGATCATGTGCACTGCTGGGCCCCTAAGCAAGGTCCTTAACGCTTGGCAGCTCAGTTGGATTTAGAAAAATGACAAAATGTCACTGGATAAGGACGTCTGGCATATGTAAAATGGAAATTGTGGATACAATTTCAAGCACCACCTAGCTACCACTGCTGGGTCCCTGAGCAAGGCTCCCAACTCGTAACTACTTAATAGGATTAAAAAAATAAATAAATATAGATTTCTGTAGTAAGTGCCAGGGATGTACAGTGGAACCTGTCATAACGAGTAATTCGCATAACGAGGCAAAATATTTAGTGAAAAAAATTGCTCCCTTAACGAGCGACATTTCGCATAACGAGTGACGCAGGAAGGGGAAGAATAAATAATAAGCTAGTTTCGATTTTTCTGTTTTTTTTTTTTCGAAATATGCATTCCAGGTTGTTACGATCCTTAACCATTTATAAGTATGTCATTTTATTTGAAAAAACATTAAAAAAGAATATTTTTTTCGCATGGAACGCATTATCGTGTTTTATATTGATTTATATGGGGAAAATTTGTTAACGAGTGTTTCACATAACGAGCAAGATTCTGGAACGGATTACGCTCGTTATGAGAGGTTCCACTGTAATTTAAATGTATAAAAGACCACATGTTACTAGCTGAGTAATAAACAGGGGGAATAAAAAGGCTCTGGGTCAGTGATCAGAGGGTTGGGGGTCAAGCCTCACACCCGGCAAGCTACCATCATTGGGTCTTTGAGCAAGGCCGTTAACCTCAGTTGTTCCAGGGGCGCCGCATGTTCTGGCTGACCCTGCGCTCTCATAAGCTGGGATATGTGTAATAAAAACATTTCACTCCGTGTATGTGATAACCAAGATTTGAATTTGTTTTCATTCTTTATTTAAGTACAACATATCTGAAGATCTTTAAAAAAAAAAAAAAGAAGAAGTTTTTATTGTATTGATTTGTTTAGTGTTTGCATAACGCTCCGCCTGTAAAGCTTTCAACTCCGTCTCGTGCACTCTTGAGTGTATTGCTGAGCTAAAACAGTCCACGGATGTCTATATTTTTCATCGCGTAATGCATCCTGACACGGTTCTTACGCATGACGCTCGTCCTTGTTTACCTCCGTTCGATATGATAATAGCTTCTCCTTTTCTGCAGTTAATCTTTCAGAGCCTGATCGGGCCTGCAGGGTTATCTGCTCAAACAGCACTCTGTTTGATGAAATTTTGAAGCATCACTTCCATTTAGAACATTGGCATTCATTAGGGAGTTTCATCAAGCCAGTGCGAAGTGCAGAGTAATGCTTTCAGATTTTTGTTGGGTTCGGTTTGGTTTTATGTCACGTGATCGTGCTCTGTCCGTAAACGCTTCTACAGACTGTGTGTGAGTAATACACTCCATACTGTAAGAACGTTTTGTGGTTTCAGAAGGTAATTTGGTTGTTGAGCTCTTTAAGTAAGCCAATATAAAACTGTTTAACCTCCTTCCATCCAAGAGAAGATACAGAGCCATTCGTGCTAGATCCAGCAGGCACCTACTGAACTCTACACTACACCGTTAAAAACTGATCCCTGTTGCACTCACTACCTGTATTCACCATGCAATCCTATCCACCCAGTACATCCGGCACAAATTCTATAGTAACATGATATTTTTATTGTAAATTCACAGCAATTCCAAATTAAGTTGACACGTATGTAAATATGTTCATACATGTAGATGTGCATGTATTTGTTCTACATTCATCCATCCATTCATTCGTTCGTTCATTATCTAGCGTTTATCCTGTTCAGGGTCGTGGGGGCGCTGGAGTTTATCCCAGATAACTTAGTGTGTGA
>JAOUQX010000028.1:6810886-6824996 GCA_028566295.1 Liobagrus marginatus
CAGAGCGCAGGGTCAGCCAGAACAAACGGCACCCCTGGAGCAGGTGAGGTTAAGTGCCTTGCTCAAGGACCCAATGATGGTGGCTTGCCTGGTGCGGGGCTCGAACCCCCGATCCTCTGATCACTGACCCAGAGCCTTATACCGCTGAGCCACCACCACTACTAAGAGTAGTATTTAATGATTTGTACCGTGATTGATCTTGAACTGTCATGGATTATTTACTGTTTTATGCCTTTTTGGAATATTATGTAACTTTATGTAACATCTTGTCCTGGGTGTTTGTGTCACAAGAACGATTGGTCAGCACATGGCTGTAAGGGAACAATACGCACAATAAGACCTATTAATAATGTAAAACGTTACAAACGCTGTGACGACGACGACGGATTGCGTATAGTGTTTCAGTAGAAGGCACCTTTTTAGATATTTATAAAGATCCTAGTGAGATTCGACTTTGACCTGAACTGACCTGCGTGGAGTCTTGTGATGTTATGGTGTAATTATAACGTCTTGATAAATGAGTGGGTTTGGGGGTTTGGCATGACATTGGTTGGATAACCATTAATAAGGTGTTTTTGTTGGTTAAAAGACTGATGATCGACCGATATACATTTTTAAGACAGATACCAATTATTTGCATGTTTATGTAACCGATAACCGATATGCATGACTGATATTTACAGCGTTTCTCTTCCCGATGTACTACTGTAATGGTGGTCTTGTCATAATTCTTAAAATGGCCACAGAATGGCGCCATATATCTGTGGATTCACAATTACAAAACCGAGCTCCGATAATCGCAAGAGACTTAAATATCAAGGGGAAATATTGCTAAAACCAATAATCGGTCGATCCCTATGAGAAAGACCATCAGCAAGTATTGTTTACTCTTTGTGATGAAACCATGTGATGAGTGTTTGAACTAATCGGAATTTTTATGGACGCAAATGAAGTGAATCAAGCAAATAACTTGAACAAGGTCCTTAACCGCATTTGCCCCAGGGGTGCCGCACGGTCTAGCTCTGGTTGACCCTACGTTCTGACCCCAGCCCACTTATAAGATGGGATATGCGAGAACTACCCAATTCCCGCCTGGGGATTAATAAAGTATAATAATAATTTAAAAAAGTCTGCCGATTATCTTTGGATCGCTGGGATAATTGTTATGCTCTGGATAGTAATCAGTCCACTGCAGGAATTCTAATCATGTTTAATTTCTTTATTGATCGATTGTTCATGGTTTTCGAGTCCAGACATTTGTTTTCCACAAACTCGCTCCTCCTTCCCTGCACGCGCCGCTGCACTCGACTCTGTACGTGACCGATCGGGTCGAATTAATTGGGAGCTCACGGATAATTGAACTAGCTCAATGCGTTTGTTCTGCGCGCCTGTTCTTTCTCCTTCAGCTGAAAGAGCGCCGCTGTCGCTCTCTGCTGATGCCGAAAGCAGGTCAACTTTTAACCTGGAATCTTGAACGTGTGTGAAACATGCCGTGAGTGTGTTTCCACACTAATGAAATATCAGAAGTTCGCTCTAACAAGAGGAACTGTACGAGCGGCTCAACCCATGATGAAAGCGTGAACACCCTTGCGCACACAATTGCGATATAAATCCTATTTTGCAACATACAAGAAGCTTACTCCCTGTATGCGTTTATTTTATTTTTAATGTTTTTTTACTCGGGCGTATATAATAATCAGCGTCAGGAGTGATGTGTTGGAAATCAAAACATCACGTTTGTTTTTGGATATATCTGTGTTTAAGGTATTAGCAAATTAGCATTTCTGTCAAAATACAAGTGTTTTACATGAGTGGAGTCATGTTATGTTTTAGTGTAATTATAACGTCTTGATAAATGAGTGGGTTGGGCTTCGCAATGGTTGGATTTAATAAAGTGTTTTTGTTGGTTAACAGACTGATTATCGACCGATATACATTTTTAGGACAGATACCGATTATTTGCATGTTTGTGATCGATAACTGATTTTACAACTGACGTTGTTTCTCTTCCTGATGTACTGCTCTATTGGCGGTCTTGCATGCGATTCTTAAAACGCCCACAGGATGGCGCCATATATCTGTGGATTCAGTATTACAAAACCGATATCCGATAATAGAAAAAGACAAAAAAAAAAAAAAAGGAATATTTTTTTCAAAACCAATAATCGGTCAATCCTTATACGAAAGACCATCAGTAAGCATCGTTTCTTCTTGGTGACGAACACATCAAGCATGTGGACACGTGACATTTGGGGACTATCAGCAGCAGGTAGTGAACGCCGTGTTGAAACCAATCTTAATCTTTAATATACATAATATCTGCTGCATAGAATAAGCATCTTGTTCGGTTGTTTTTGGCTACATGTGTGTTTAAGGTATATTACCAGCAAAATAGCATGTCTTTCCAAATACAGGTTTTTTTTTTACACTTTAGTAATATGGGCAAGTTGCTGGTGTGTACATGGCTGCGTCTTTACACCTATACTGGATGTAATGATGGCTGAAATGGGTGCACTGCTATCTGAAACCACTGCAGTAGCCAGAGTTTAGACTTCCGATACACATCTGTGCTTGATATTATCCTTTAATGGCATTTAATTTTAGTACAGAACAACGTTATTATGCATCACAGACTGTTTCATAGGGCTCCTTGGCAAATCAAGCCAATTTAACACCAAACAATGATGCTGCTCGGAAAACTTCACGTGCTGTCGGCAGACATACGGTCTGTCACTGAACAGGTGCCAAATGGATTCCAGCCCCCTTAAATAGTTCGTCTGAGATGCCTTAAAGAGGAATGTGCTTGCAGAACAGGGGCTGAGGAGACCTTCTGGTTTGCCCTGGTTGTTTTGTTAACATTAGCATTCCAGTGCACACTCAGAATTTCGTGCTGTTAATCGGTGCACGTCTTAAGAAGATGATTTCTTATTGGCTGTGAAGAATCGGGTGGCCAGACTACATACGTGACATGAAACAATACAATGCCACTCAATGTAAACTCATTTTATTTTGCTTCAGTCGCCTGCGGTGTGAGGCAGCAATACACCCTGGATGATCGATGCACAAGTTCGCACACTCTTTCACACCTTAAGACCCACCATGTTTAATGCACAACCTTATAATAGTCTTATAACCACATAATCATGTTTTGGGGGGGGGTTGGAAGGAGTTCCCAGCACAGAGAGAACATGGGAGAGTCAGTTTATCTCAGGATTGAATGATGGGCCCTGGAGCTCTGCCATCTTTCATCCGTCCCTTCTCCAAGTATCGTGTAAATTCGCACCTACAGCTATTCCAGGAAGCGCTACAGTCGGCGTCGTGTATGGGGGACGTGTGAAAGAGACCAAAAAATTGACCAGGCAGTCGAATAACATGTCAAGCAGTCAATCAGTCACACTAGCTCCCATGCGGTCGCTAAAATACAAAATGGGTTCTTAACCCTGTTCCTGCACATTTCAGTGTTTTTTTCTGCTTTAACTTGCTTTACCTGGAAGTCGAATCAGGTGTGGTGGTAAAAAGGTATGTCAAATAAACATAAATCCAAGATTTATGGGGTTTTCCAGAACTAGATTAGGAAATTTCTGAACTGAAGTGAATCAATTCATTACAAAAGATTCGAATAAACGAAAGTGATTCAGTTCATCTTAAGAGATTCCAGTCAAGTGAACCGATTGAATTCGCGCCAAAATGGACTAACCGGAATCGGTACAAGTCTGTGTGCGCGCACGCTCGTGTGTCCAAGTGTGTTTACACGTACATCCCGTATTAAAATATTCTCATTAAAGTCCCGTGTCAGAATAAAGGACGAGGAGCTAAAATACAGTAGTTCGAGCCGTTTTCGTGGTGTGTCGGTTAAGTGGGCGGAGTTAACGGCTCTGATTGCTGCGTTCAGCCTCCACTCATAGCAGCAACACGCCAAAGCGCGAGGCTGTATTTTAAACGTATTGACGACTACTACACATGCGCACTATGTAGGGCTTGACTTAAGGCGTTATGTGCTTCGTGTGTGCACTTTGTTTGCTTTGAGACGGCGTTTGGGACTCGGCCTCGGTTTGAGCTCACTGTCTTGCGATGCAGCTGGCACATCGAGCTGGCCGTGCTACTACTGTAGTTCAGCGCTGCTTCTTGTTTGAGGTGAATGTTCCCGGTTCGGGATTATCCGAAACATCGAAATTATTTATTATCGAAATAGAACTAGTGTTTTCTTTTAAATACACTTACAATACTTGCTCGGTTTCTTTTCCAGTAAAAATGGATTACAGGTAGAAATAGAGCCGAATAATTTTTCCTATCCTATGGTACTTGCGTTTTTTGGGGAGTCGATTTATTTTATGAACTCCTTCGACGTTACGGTTTAAACACCGCATGAAATCCACCGAGATGTGGAACAGAAACGATTTCGAGGATGGCCTGGATATCTATAAAACGGGTAAGTCATGGGACAGGTGTTGTTTTAGGATTAAAACCAGGTAAATGAGTGGGATTTGTGTTGATCGTTCCTTCACCGTTACCCTGCGGAATCTCTGCGACTAACGGCATCTTATTGTTAGCTAGCGGGGTTAGCAAGACGTTTATCATTAATTTTGATTTCTTTTTAACGAGCTGTGGCTTTGAAGCTAGTTTAAGTTTACACTTTAATAGATGACCATAAAGATAATATCAGGCACCGACACGCTGGAGATATTTATCAAAATATTATTATTGGTTAATAAGGATGAGTGATTAGCTGGCTAGCATAGCTCGAGCGCGCCTTCGGTTTCCTTGGCTGGATCATGTTAAAAGCTAACTGGTGTTCATTTTACACATGATATACGTCAAGTCGGAGACCGGCTTCACAGTCTTCTTGTTTATTATTGATTTAATATTATTTCGGTTTTGTGTCATTTTTGGCAAAACTCGCTGAATAATTGCGCAATATTGAAAGTGAACGTTGTATAAATCTGGGAGCACTGCCTCATTTCCTCCGCTATTAGTACAGTGTAATGAGCATCTCCTCTAAAACTACTGACAAGTCTTAACTTTTTCCACAATTATGGCTAATATGTTGGTTATTTATGTTAAATGTAAACCTTCTCTAATACGTTTCCCCCTAACATAATACACATGTTCTAGGTTATAGTTATTGTTTCTGTTTTTTTATTGTAAATATTTGTAGGTCTAAAGTGGTGTAAATATGGACTTCAGAAATTGTTTCTAATATATATCATAATTATAATTTTCTGTCTTTAGAGACACTTCATCATACGGATCTGACGAGTAGAACATAGTAGATACGTCGTTTATTAATCTTGTTCAGTAAAGTTTGTTGGGACGTTGATTTGCTCATTTGCATAAAGTGACGCCCACAAAACTCCATAAAAGGTCAAAAGCACAGAGGAAATGAGCGATGATGGCAAAGACAGAGCCATATTTTATAATACTGTACTAGGAAGCATGCACAAAATCATTCCTCAGTTTCTGTATTTATTGATTTATTTTTTTAACTCTTTAATTAACACCAGTAATCTATAACCCAAACGACTTGTTTTTCCTAAATGATCTCGATGATGCTCTTAGTTCCGGACTGAGAGAGCGATCACACTGATGCGTTTTTGATCAAGCGCTCAAAGCTGGACCATAAATAACGAACGTATTAAACACGCCAGTATATTCCAGTCGATCGAGTCACGGTTTATGTTAGTTTTTGTCAAAATGTCCACACACAGGAGAACGAGTGAGTTTTTCAAACAACTTTTCTTTTCTTTACACTCTGTCTTCTCTCAGATCTCTGCACAATGCCATGAATCGTTTCCAAGCTATTCCGAGACCTCACGTGGGCTTTAATACAGATTCCACAGTGATGGAAGTTATATATCCCTGGTTGTTATTGTAGATTCCACGTAGTTCCAAGGTTCTTCTGTTTTAAAGGTGTTTTGGGGGAAATTTTTTACGTTTTATTTTCTTACTCTGATTATGTTTGTAGTGGGAATTGCACAGTTTTTTGCACATTTTACAAACAGGCTTCTTTTACAGTTAAGGAAAGAGTTTCTCTGAGGTAAAGCTGAATCATTTAAGAGCTCTTTTTTGTTGTTTTTTTTGGTTGGTTAATATGAAGGAATTTTTTGTCCTATTCACAGAAGAGAGAGAAAGAGAAACCAGTTAAGGAATATTGTATATTTGCTATGATGTACCTTAAAACGTAAACTAGCTTGTTTCAACACATTCACTGTAGCTCTAAGTGGATGAAAAAAAGCCATATGGTTTTTTTACCAAGTTGCTGTTCTTTAAGAAACACTAAGGACATGGGGTTGTTGTAAAATAAAACTAACTCCAAACACAGCAAAACCCAACCGAGTCATAAATGAATCATAAAACTAACTGTAGTATGAAGTATGTGCGATATACTACGTAAGCATGCCGTAACCTGCTATACGATTGCCCGAGGTAACCGCATGAGACACGCCTCACACATGTTCAAGAGCAGTCGTTCAGGGTGGAGATATTCTGAAGTTGAAACATTCAATCATGCCGAAAAACCCAGCAGCTGGGTTTCCGTTCAAACCCCGAAGTTCTAATTTGAGTATTTTCATAGCAACGTTGGCGGAAAGGCGACGCTAATCGAATCACGCAGACGAGAAAGAGACCAAACGCCAGCGAAGGAGTCGATGGTTGATTTTTCCATCTCGATCACCCATGCCAGAGCCACTGCTCTCGCACCTCATTCCAGATCCACCCTTCATCGTAACTTAGGTTAGCTTCAGCTCACCAGTTTCTTAACCCATGCTTCCTGAGTTCCTTTGTCTGGCTTGTTTTTTTTAACTATTTCAGCTCTAACCACTGCTGATCACTTTGATAAGGTGTGTTCAGTCTACTACCCAACTCACCACCACCACCAACTTCTGGTTATCGATATCGATGGGGGAAAACGTTTCTCGGTTAGGGCTGGGCTATATGCCCAAAGAACACCCGCCAAACTACTGAACCATTTCTCCAAACTGAGGTCGACTATTACTAATAAATTCAATATTAATATTATAACATCATATTAACATAATGTATAAAATAACTTTATTGTAAATTTAAGAAGCATATGATACAACACTTGTTACACGGCTCTGACTGCAAATGCAAAGTTAAAGTACGTTAAGTTAGCGTTAGAGTCTGTAGCGCGTGCAGCAGCCGGAAGCCTGTATGCTAAACGCACGCGCAGCGTTATACATAGCGCAGAACATTATATCCAGCGTCGATCCAACTGTTATTGTTTTATCAAGGATAATTATATCTCAGTAATTATCGCCTATTTATCCTACTATTCTCCAACCTCGAATATGAAATACAATTGTATTACAGCTTTGTAAAGATAAATTGACTTTTGCTGGTAGTATTATTATTGTTGTAGCTGTAACCGTGGCCACGTTCCCTCGTGGCTTGTGTTAGTGACCGTGTCTACCAACATTACAACCTGAAATACCTTCCAAGCCAGGCTTTTGAGTTGGTCTTCCTCTCTTTTCCTCACACACTTTGCCTTCTTTCATTTTTTTGAGTAAAAATGGAGAGAGACGGACGGACAGACAGACGTGTGTACGATCTGTTTAGCGTTTTTCTCTGCCTCATTTTTCCTCTTCTGAGTCCGAATCATCATACCACTATGCTACACAGGGCTCAGTATTATGAAAGTCTGCTCATTTAGTTTGCATACGCATGTGTTATGAATACTTTAGTAACTCATGTGCTTTCCACTGTGTGTTTCTGTGGTGACCGTGTCCTCTAGGTTGCAGCGCGTCCTCTCCTGGGTGGGTGCCAGGCTGTGAGTCAGCATGGCACGGCTCGTCCTCCGTCAGCAGCAGTAACCGCGCCAGGCGCCACAGCGCCGCCTCCGACAGCGCCGACACAGGCATAGGAACGTCCTGCTCAGACAGCGTGGAAGGTGAGGGACATCCTAAAGCTCGCGCTTTTGACCTTTACGTATGAACCAAACTGCTTATGCACTTTCATTCATTTCTCGCGTTGGTGCATTTGCCGAGCTTCCAAGTGTTATTTAATAGTTGCGGGGTTTTTTTTGCTGACTGGTTTCACACTGTAGGTCAGTCGGAAAAAGAAAAGTGGACAGAGCTCCCAGAATAGATGGAATAGTCACAAAACATGGCTCATAAAATTCATTGGTCAGCGTTACAGCATTGCGGAAACATCAAGAAACCTTTGGCACGTTGTGTTTTGCATAATATATCTAGGGCTGTGTATGTATATCTGATGCATATTACGGTACCGGGGGTTGCGATACAATACGTTGCGATATACTGCGATATTGTAGTATTTCTTGTTTTTGTAATTAGAGATCATTTTTTCGGGAAAGCTGTCATTAAGAACACACCAGCATTTATTTAGCCAGAACACAGTAGGATCTGCCCTTATGCTAGCACTTCCTGTCACTGAGATAAGAAGGCTGCTTGAGGTCTTCAAGTAAATAAAAAATAAAAAATAAAACATTTTATATCGTCTTTTTTGAAAGTCGACATGCCCAACAAAATATCATGATACTCGTGCTTATCGATATTTTCTTACACCCCTTCTTTGAATATTTATCTTACCATAGGCTGTAAAAATTGTTTTTCTGATTGTCAGGTGTTGAAACCCAAAAGCACATGTTCTGAGAATCGCTTTTTTTTTTTTTTTTTTTTTTGCACTTTATCATCTACGTATGCGATGATTTAAAAAAAAAAAAAAAAGTTATTTTTTTTATTTTTGGTCCCCAGCCAAGCGCGAAATGCATTTTCACCTGCATAAACGAAGATGGAAAAAACATGTGACAACAAACATTCCAACAAAGTGCGACACATGTGAAAGCGCAGATAGTTGAGCTCCCTGCTGCTATTAAGGGATTATTACAAGTCGTGCTCATTTGCTACGATCAATGGCGCGGTTATAAAGTGGCATCTGCGAGGATCAGGATTAGTGACAACAGCAGCTTCATTGCACCTTTGTGTCTTTATTTGTTTATTTGAAGGGAATCTCTCCAGAATATTCCTTATGATCATAACAGCGATGTAGGCTTGTGTGTATTGTTGTTGCACGTTATGAGGCGGCGAGTCTGAGCCGCATAATCCTGTTAGTAAGAACAGTGCTATTGTGAGCACACACACACACACACACACCTCACGTCTCAACCGTCTCGCACACTGCAGACTGGACCATACTAGTACAAAAAAAAGGTCATGTAAATCAAGCCACAATGGCTAATATTAAACCTGTAAGCATATTTAATACATCTTCAGGCAACTATGACTATTTGCGCACCCTACTTGGGGCATTACTTGACCCACAAAATAAGACGGGTAAGTTTCAGAAATCTTTACTCTAACGATAAAAGTTTTATTTATGGCGCAACTAGAAACCAGCGCTCCGATGCCGTGTGTGTGTGTGTGTGTGTGTATTTGAAGCTGGTTTTACATTAGAACGGGCATATACAAAGTAAAGTCATGCTGTAAAGTGCTTTGGCCAAGAATTCCTTTTAAAGAACGACCTTTAATAGGCCAAATAATGATTCATATTTCTGAAATGCATGAAATCGGGACATGAAGGCATGAAGGCGTGGCATGATCTCGAAGAATGACACGAATGTTAGTCAAAGCATCTACTTCCAGTCTGTTTTGTAATGCATTAAGGAGACGTTCTGTTAGTTGTGGTTGTGTTTGTACATGGCGACTATATGAAGAGAGCACACCTCAGTGCTACCCGCTATATAAAGTCTTTTAACTGTGGAAAGGTCAGATGCGTGCAGCTTTCTTATTTAGCAGGTATCTGTATCTGCTTGTAGACAAACAAGTCATATGTTCTATTTCGTTACAGTAACTACCTGTTTGTGGTGGTGAACAGATGCGAAATTCTCTGTATCTAGCAATCTATACGTCCCTGTCCTCGAATGTCACTACAAGCTGTGTGGAGTGACTGAAAGTATAAGTTTACTGAGGAGGTAAAGGTTGGGAGGAAAAACTAGGTTTCTCTGAAGTGTTGTTTGGCCGATTTCTCTGTTAGTTTAAGGAGCTCGTAATCTGGGAACACATCAGTCAGTCCATGTGCGTAGGATTGGATATCTTACAAGGATGTTCTCCCGTCACTTACAGCTAGAGGGGCATCAGGTGTGTTAGGACCTAGTAGAGAGACTGTCTGATGGTTGGAAATATTCAGAGATCACTAAAGAGGAGCTGGACTCATGGGTGGGGAAGTTTATATGGGCATTTTTAGCCGGTTGCTACGGTGAACCCAAAAGAAAAATGAAAAAAATGGAATGAATAACAATTCCAGCCCTTGCATAGTTAAAATTGACCACAGTGAAGCGTTTGTGCTGCTATAGTAAGCAGTCCAGATTGCTGAATGATGATGAGTGAGCATCCGGGTGGGTCCTTAGCCTCAGTTGTACTCACTGTTTACCCAAGAGAGGGCTAGTTACTATAGGAACTTTCCTTAGTTCATCACAACAGGAGCAGTACTCTGGTTTTAATTAGTTCTGGCTGCAATGAGGGACCTGAACTGTACATCCCACCAAACATCGTGTCCCCACCAGTATGATGCTCGTCCTGAACAAAAGCTCAAGTTGTCCTCACCCAGTGCTCGCCTTCTAATGATAATATATGCCAAAAGCCAAGGGAGCCTTCAACATTGATCTTGGAACATGAACGGCATCAGAAATCAATGAATCAGTCAGCGACACGGCAAAGAGCCAGGGATAAAGTCACGTGCAGCACCTTGGGCTGTGGCCCAGATTTCCGCGGTTGTGCTTTTGCTGAAAGTGCAGAGGATCCAGAATCGCCTGTGTTTCAGCTTTGCATGATCTATGAGCAAGCGTTAAAACAAACAGCCGCCTCCAGAAACGATGCAGATCTCTTGTCCGTGAATGCTGCGTAGGAAGCCGAGTCGTGATCTCACCGGATGATGCAAGCCTTTGCATGCAAAGAAACGGACTGACAGTAGTCATCTCTGGTTAGGCTGAAATGATGTCAAATTTATCATGTCACGATGATAAATAGGTCAGATTGAATTTTTGCATGCGATACATGCAGTCCTGAGGATTGTTATGAATTAAGATGTTTACTGCGGATGTGATTATCACTGCTGACTATTCTTTACTGCCCACATATTTGTTGGCTAATGAGGACCATCGGTAACTTTGGAACAGCTAAAGATATACATCAGGACTATTCTCACCTTCTGATCCTAATCCTGAATCTCCACCAGAGATGCTAGTCGCATGTTCTTCATCTCTCATCTTCCTGTCATGAGTAGCCCCCTTTTTACAACCTCAGCCTGCTGTGCCGAACGGTATTTCTGAGGCTATATCATCCAAAATCATTCCTTTAGAAGGATTTCTGTGTCAGATATTTCGGGAGCTGCCACATAATCACTACCCTCAGGTTTACTAGCGGATTCGCCCTGCAACGTTTGGCACTACAAGATGTATTTACTTCTGTATTTGTATACAAGATGTATTTACTTCTCCGCTTGTGTAACATTTGCTTTGCTTACTTGAGTTGCGTAATGAGACCCTGACCTCATTGCAGATTTTTAGGAGCCTGGGGACATCTCCTGCATTGATGTCACTCCACATTATCCAGTGTTCAGGCAAAGCTTAGTGACCTAATATTAGAAGAGCTAGTGCGTTCCTGACAAAACATTTTTAGGGAGATCGCTTGCCAGATGAAGGATGCTCTTAAGATCAGTGGGTTTGAAACAGTGGCTGGTGCTTTGAACACAGTAAAAACAGATGCATTAGTTCCTTTTGCAAAAGATGTTGCAGGTTAGACATCTTCAAAAACTATTCTGTTTTTGCGATACTATAATAAACAGGCTTGTTAAAAAAAAAAAAGAGAGTTTACAGCTTTGACCTTTGTTGTGTCTTGTCACAATGGTCACTTTGCATCTCCATCTCCCAGATTATCTGTGTAGGGTGACCTGGAACAAAATGCAGGAAATTCCTTTAGTTTGGAACCAGGCCATCTGCTGACCCAACTTACTAATTATCTGCATACACTGCAGCCGGAGTAGCTTTTTCATAATTACCTCTGGGTGTCTATGACTCTAATCGGGCATTCCTGAATAACGCAGACAAGAACATTGTTTTGTGCTTGTTTTGTTCCAGACGCGCTTGTGTGAGTCTGATGGGTGGGTACGGGATTAAATTGCTGTGTTCGCTCTCCGACTGCAAATGCACAGCTGTTAAGAAGCCCCTACTGTGTTAAAAAAGCAAACTCGCCCCCCTTTTCCACTGAACAATTACATTAGAATTATGAAACTTTTTTTTGAAGCCGTAGAAAGTCACAGTTCTACAAAAAACATAACTTATAAAGACCTCCTGCCCCGTTCATTCTCTGTATTGGTCTTGATATAGTAGTCCTGCTTGCCGAGACTTACATATCCACCATGCACTGACGCGACGGAGGTCGAGTCCAGGGCATCATCAGGGTATCTGGTTGCACTCTGAGGATTGCTGGTGCTGAAAGGCAACCCGCGCCACATGACTTATTGGCTAAGAGGTGACCAACAACACTTGAGAAAGCAAGCTAAAGACGATTCCAAATTACTATAAATACCGCTTCTCAGAAGGGAGCCAGTACTTGTTGCATACATTTCTTCAACTTGTGTATTTTCCAGTCTTTACTGGCAACAGAAAGGAATTTGGTACATTTGGCTCTAAATGGCAGGATGCCAAGAGTATCCAACCGATTGAAATAAAATTTGGGCAGTCTTTGCTACGGCAGTTGAGTGAAGAGATTGTCCTAATTTGGGATCGATCAGGAACATTGCTCCCAAATCCCAGTACGTTAGGTAATGTCCCTTCCCAAGAGGAGTAGCTGTAAGAATCCTTTCCACTGAACAAGTTTTGGTGTCCATTAGACATTGCGTAGGCTGATTAGCCAGCTGGGAGTCACTTGTTACCAGCAGGCAGGAGATGAGCCGGTAATGTATTTAAAACATGATTGACTGAGGCGTTATTTAGGTTAGTCCCCCTGTGCCATCATGCCTGCCCCCCTTCAACCACACCGTGGAACATATTGACACACCAGCTGCTCTGCACCCTTCTAATGGTGGTGTTTTAAGCCCTGAATTAGGAATGGCTTAACAGCTAGACAGTTTCCACCGACCCAGAGTAAACAGATTATATTAGGTGAATCGATATCTACAGAAATATACCAGATAAGGTTCCTAAAACATTCTTAAACACATCACCTCCATGTCTTCCTGTAGAGTTGTGACACCTAGAGACAGCTATCCCATAGCCACGGTTATCAAGTGATAATGCAGCTCCTGTAATGCTTCCTAAAGCCACTTTCTGTCTTGTTCTTCTCTGCCTGTGGGCCTAAGGACATGTTCCGACTGATCTATGTTACTTTCACACGAGCGCCCATCGATCTGTGCATTTACATCCGCCCTTGAAGCTGCTGTAACCTCATTAAGTGGGAGGTGCATATGGTGCTTTCAGGGTCACAGTATTCGGGCTACAGAGTGATCTTACGATGTGATATAAAAAAGAAACAACATGTTAATTTCTCTATTATAATGGATCTTTTTTACTCTTTCTTTACACTTCTTTCTTTCCTTATACTTTATATTTATTTACACTTTCTTTCTTTATACTTTTCTTTCTCTCTTTTTACTTTTCTTTCTTTCTTTCTTTCTTGCCTGCTTTCTTTCTTGCTTTTTCTTGCTTTCTTTTTCTTTCTTTTTCTTTCTTTCTTGCTTGCTTGCTTGCTTTCTTTTTCTTTTTCTTTCCTTCTTGCTTTCTTTCTTTCTTTCTTTCTTTCAGTGCCTGTGAAAAATACGTCATTTTGTTTGCACTTCTTGCCAGATAACCAAATGAAACCAACATGCCGAAATGTAGATCATTGGTTCATGTTGAATACAAAAAATTTGGGACATCATCATCATAAATGAATTTTGCTTTCACATATGCTGTGTTTTATATTGAAATCTGGTGCGTATTTTTATTTACATTTTGTTGTCTATTACACCTTTAGGACCAAAACAGCTGAAAGCGCCTGAGCAGAGACCATTTATTTATTTATTTATTTACTTACTTTTACTTACTTACTTACTTACTTACTTACTTACTTACTTACTTACTTACTTACTTACTTAC
>JAOUQX010000028.1:6993049-7005828 GCA_028566295.1 Liobagrus marginatus
ATTTCAATATAACATGTTAAAAGTAAATAATATTAGTGAATATTGGCTTTATTTTTAAAGTAATATTTTTGGTTGTCTGGAACGAATTACAGAAGTTCCTATTCATTCTTATGGGAAAACATGTATCAGTATACGAACGTTTCAGTGTACGAGTAACGTTCCGTAACGGATTAAATGCGTAAACCGAGGTACCACTGTATATCAAAGGATTTACCTCGTTTTTCATTAGCTGACATGACATGATGTCCTGGATGTTTCTTATTATATAGTTTTGCAACTAAAAAAAAAAGGACTGATTAGACTTATTCAGGTTAATTTTATAAACTCTTGTTTTTAAACAGTCTAAAGTAAAAAAATCTATTCATAATTAATGACAAATATTTTATTATTAATAACGTAAATATAACACTACAGTCTTGGCAGTTTGTGAGTAAATGTTACTCGCTACTGTTGATGTCCTTTTTATAAAATCAGTATTTTATTATAGGGACCGTCTAAATGAAAAATAAATAGTTCTTTTCTACATTTGTAGAAATTTATTTTTTAAAAATACATAGGAAACATCATCATTGATAAATTGGTTTTGATGCAACTCACATTTTTGTTCCTTTGTTTTAAAAAATGTTTAATCCTCAAATCATACTGCATTAGTATTAGCAGCTACTCTGCTCCAGGGGGGTGCCGTTCGTTCTGGCTGACCCTGCGCTCTGACCACAGCGTTCAAATTTGTATGCTGGGATATGCAGAATCAAAGAATTTCACTGTGTTGTACTGTATGATCTGCATGTGACCAATAAACTGAACTTTAACTTTTACTTTACAAACATTGCAAGTAATGTAATGTTTGTTATAAAGTAAATCTTGGACCGTTTTTAAGTTCGAATGTCAGTTTTAAAGTTAAATTTCGGTAGATTATTTTTCTTCAAATTACATATGAAATATTATTAGCCAGGTCCCACTGATGACTGAAGGCATGTTTATTCAGCTTTGGATTAAAACCTATAATTTGTAAGTAGGTTTTGATATGTAATGTTAAGCACTACACTTAATAACTCTTACCGTACCCCAGCCTGTATCTTTTAAAATTAAAAATTACATTCGATTTTTACATTGATCATTAAAAAAACAAACATTTTTTTCTTTTTTTTCCCCTAAATTAATTGTTTGCTTTTTTTAACTCTTAAGGGAGGATTCCAAGCTTCCCACACCATGTACCCTCTGGCCGGTGGACCTAAAATTAACACATACTGACTGCAACTGTAACGGCAGTACATTGGTCTACTTTCAAGGTCAATATGCTACCACGTGTGAGCTGGACTACAATATTCTCCAAGTGGAAATACAGAATGTCCCCAAAAAATCTGTATCTGTGGAAGTTGGAAACGTGTGCTTGGTGGAAGATTTGCTGTCTAGCAATTGGTACAGAGGAAGAGTTCAGAACAAATCAGACCATTCGTTTGATGTGTTCCTGTTGGATCATGGAAACATTCTTAATGTCGGACCAAACAATTTGTTTGCAATTCCAGACTCCTTACTCATGCTCCCCCCAAGGATTGTCTGTGGGTACTTTGCTAATGTGCTGCCGTTTCAGGAATGCTGGGACCAACCTTCCGAGGCTTATTTCTCTTCTTTGATAGGCAGACATATTGAAGGATATATCCATGGCTTTTTGCCATGCAAAATCTTAATTCTGGAAGTGCCCGAAGTAACCAAACATTTGTTAGGATTCCACTTAGCCCGACATGTGGATAGAGACACGTTTCTGTTTTTTGTGGAACTGGCGATAGACGTTCAAATTCGACAAAGCTGTGAGTCTGTGCCTGATTTGCTCATCGACAAGCAAACGGAACCAGAGATTTCCTTTAAGTCTTCTAATGTATGTGGCTATAAAAATATTCTTTCGCTCAGCGGCACCAAGTTTGCTGTTGGACAGATGGAAAGAGTTCGAATAGCTGCTGCTGTAAACCCCGGCCTGTTTTACTGCCAGTTGTCCTCAGCTGCAAGGGACCTGAAAGAGATGTCAAAAAAATTGGCCCACATGTTAAAAAGTAGTGACTTCAAAGATAAATCAGGAGAAAATATGGGCCTACTATGTGCAGTTAAAGGTAAAGATGAGAAGTGGCACAGAGGTTTAATTCAGTGCCTCCCAGTTAACTCCCAAGTTCGAGTCGTGTTTGTTGACTATGGGTATAGTGAATCTGTAAAAGTTGAAAATATCTTTCAGTTACCTTCAGATTTTCTCCTGAGACCAGTCATGGCTTTCCCATGTTCGCTTTCTTGTTTTGGAGGCAAAGAAACCAAAAACCAACAACAGCAACAACTGGGGCTTCTCAGAAACGGATTACTGGGTATGGAGCTAGTATTAACCATCGATGACTTGAGCAAGGAAAAGTGTGTCTGTTCAGTCACACTCAGCAATATAAACGAATGCGCACCGATCGAAACACTACAATGTAAAGTGGATAAAATGGTAGGCTGTGATACTGTCATTAATGTTCACCGGTTGAGTTTCATAACTAATGAGAGAAAAAAGGTGGAAATCTCAAAGATGCCTTTTGAAGACATACAGGACGGCGCCGTTCTCGAGGGTTACGTTGAGTATGTTCAGACTCCTCATGATTTCTGGATGAGATCAACAAAGTCCAACGATCGGTTTAAAGCCATGATGGACAGACTTGAAGTTTGGTCTAGTAGATTACAGCTGAATGAGCAAACCCTTCAAGATCCAGTGCTTGGTCAACTCTGTTGTGCCATGTATGAAAAAGACATGCATTACTACCGAGCTGTTGTGGTGGATATTCTTAAATATGGTGCTGAGGTGTTTTTTATTGACTTTGGAAACACCGAAAAGGTGCCGAGCTTGTTAATAAAGAAAATACCCACTGAATTTACTGTGGTGCCAGGATTTGTGTTCAACTGTTCCTTAGCTCATGTTGTTCCAGTGGAAGAAGAATGGACAGCTGCAGCAGCAGACTTTTTTAGAAATCTCACCTCAGACAAAGCTTTCCTTGTTCACGTCATTTACCGAAGGAGCGACGTGTTTGTTGTGGAGATGTACGAGAAAGGCTTTGAGAAAAGTGAAAGTATTTCAACCCTTTTAACAAGTGCAAATATGGCAGTGAACTGGACATACAGTGTAGTGAAACCGCTTGGGACACCTGCAGGCAAAAATAAACAACTAGACAAAACATTTGGAAGAAGGCAGTTTGCAGGGAATCCGTCGCAGAAACTCCCTACCAAGGTGTTAAAACAAGAGATAAATGAACATGTAGACACAAAAGTCCAAACTGACATCGGAAAAATGAGTGAGAAAGAAATTTTTAAAGTTCATAAATTTAAGCCAGGAACTGTGATAAGTGTCCAGTGTTCACATATTAGTTCCCCATCAGATTTTTGGTGCCAGAACAAGAAATACAAGAGCGACTTGGACAGATTAATGGAAAGACTGCAAACGGTTTACCAGACAAATACAGTTGTCTTGCAGCCCCAAAGTGCATGTTGCGCTGTCCGACTTCAACTAGACAATAAGTGGTACAGAGGGTGCATTTTCGAAGCAATGGATCTAACCGTAAAGGTGTTTCTGGTTGACTATGGCATAGTTGTGCAAGAAACGCTGCAGAAACTTCGAGTTCTAGATCCAGAATTCCTTAAGCTTGAAGGACAAGCATTCAGATGTAGTTTATACAACTTAACTGGCCAAGGTAACGGTGATGTTTGGTCTGACGATGCAAAAACCTTATTAAAGGATTTCACTTCTGGAAATTCTGACTTAAGTTGCAAAATCTACTCCCTCGTCTACATGGCAAATAAAGGCTTCTGCAATATGGTCGACTTGTACACGCCTTTTCAACAAGCCTCCACACTTCTCATTGAAAGGGGCCTTGCCAAGGAAATGCAGTCTCCAAAACAACTATTTCTATCTGCCTATCCATGCTCTTTTGTTCATTCATCCTTGGACATTACCATTGGGAGTGAAGAGTTGGTGTTTCCCACTTATGTAGTCAGCCCTTGGAAAATCTATCTCCAGCTGGACAGAAATACAGAAATTATTGAGCAGCTTATGGACAGAGCTATGAAAGAAAGTGAGGAGTTAATGACTCGGATGCAAACCAAACATGAGTTTGCTCTTGCTTGGCCCAGTGTTTACTTGGCCAAATATTCTAAAGACGGGAAGTGGTACAGGGCATTTGTTTGGCCTGCCCAGTCCAGCTTACATGTGAATGTGTTCTTTGTAGATTATGGAGGCAAGGGCTTTACTGAAAAAAAGAATGTGCTACCCATCCCCATAAAGGCAACTGATTTGCTTTTGACACCCATGCAAGCCTTACGGTGTAGTCTTCTCAAAAATTCTGAGGAGGAGCTTTTTCCCGAAGTTAATACATGGCTTGAGAAGGCCATTCTTAACAAGGGACTACAAGCAAAGTTTGTTGCAACAAACAGCAGCGGGCATTTTATTTGTGAGCTGTTTGATGATGAACGTCATATCAATGAGAAAGTAAGAGAGATGTTTGCAATTCACAGACAAAATGGTAAATCTGTCAGAAAACCTATTAGCAGTTGCCGTAAAGAAGTATCTTCTGTGGCCAGCAAATTCAATACTGACCAGAGACCTCATGTGGAATCGGTCGTCAAGTCATGGAGGGCATCAGGCAGGAGCAACGTCATTAAGGGAAATGGAGAGTCTTGCCAAAAGAATTCCTCCAAAGTAAAATCTCATCATCTCAATGATATTTCTGCAAAAAGCGACCACGGCAAGAATAAACACGGCCTGGATCCCGTAAAGCAACTGCAGATAGAAAGGTGCACTATTTCAAAAGTCCAGCCCAAGCAAGTGCTACCAAACCTCAGCGATCTGCCCGCCATCGAAATTGCACCAAGTTACAGCTGCATTGGTTTCATTTCTTTCTGGGACTCTTTTAAAAACTTTTTTATTCAAATGGAAAAAGATGAACAGAATATCCTCAAACTGAGAGAGGACCTAAACAGCAGCCCTTTCACAGAAAGTGTTACCGCAAACGTACAAGTAGGGAATCTGGTTGCTGCTAGGTATGACGAGGATATGGCCTTATATCGAGCTGCTGTTGAAGGTGTAGCATCCAGCGGTTTCCTAAAAGTTGAATTTGTCGACTATGGAAATACAGCAACTGTTGATAAAAATAACATTCACCCATTATCAACTAAGTTTCTTTCTCAGGCAAGATTAAGCACTCGCTGCACACTTTCAAAACAATGCAATCAGGATGATGTTGAGTCTTTACTCAGTGATGCAAACAACGAACCTCTGATGGTAACGTTTGTACAGAATCTTTGCTACGCATGGGAAGTGAGCATTCAGAGACATGACCTTTGGCATGAACAGGAAGTGATGGTGCCAAATTCAGACCAAGCTGAACATAGCCAAAAACAGAATACACCTGTTGTTGAAGATAACGCTTCCCTCACAAGTGTCAGTAAAATTACTCATGATGAAGGAACAGCCAGCATTAAAGAAGGTACCAAAAGACTTGAACATGAAACCAAAGACGATAAAGAGGTTCCAGAGAAAGCGTTGAAAAAACAGGCCAGACGAGCCATGGGTAGAATTCAGACATTTAGAAAAGGTAAAAAAGCTTGTACGTCCAAACGTAAAAAAGATAAAAGACAGGTAGTTTGTCGACGCGATTTTCCACGGAAGATTCAAATAGACGTCAGTGTTACAAAGAATAAGCTTTTGAATATATCAGAACCCCAAGCAGTGAAGCCAAAGGACCAAGATATTGAGATACGGCGCCTGTTTTTTGCGCCTGTCGAACTGGTACGTGAATACTCCGGATTTGCAGCAGCAGTCACCACACCTGGCAAATTCGACATTGCACTTGAGGGGTTCCTACTAATCATGATTGCTGTATCAAATGCCTTTGAGGATCTACAAGAAGACTTTGCTCCATTGCCGAATGCTCACCTGATTCCTGGTAGCGGCTGCCTGGTGAAGTCTGAAGAGAAGAATAAATGGTGTAGAGCAGAGATAATACAATGTGACCACAAAGCGGTGATGGTTAATCTCGTTGATTATGGGCATTGTGTACATTTGAAATGCCAAGACGTTTGCAGACTTAAAGCTCTTCCTGATGAGCTTGCTGCGTATCCAAAACTCACTTTCCCTTGCTTGTTAAGAGGAATTAAGCCAGCTGATGGGCTGCAGTGGTCTGATCAAGCTGTTCTGTTTTTCCAACAGTGTCTCTATCAAAATAATCTTAAAATACACTTCAGGCAGTATGTTCCAGGGACGCAGTGGGAGGTCGATGTAGTCACGTCCAACAGAAACGTTGCCAAAGAGTTGGTCGACGCTGGTCATGCTCAGTACGTAGACACTGTGCTTGGAATTCAGTGTCACCAAGGACTAGGCCATAAAAAGGAAACCAAGTACAACTCTGAAGAGAATGTCCATGAAGCTGTAACTGGCATTCTGGAGCAAACGCAATTAAGGATGGAGAAAGTGGCACCGAGAAATTTGGAAGATGTGTCTTTAAATAATGCTGAAATTTCTGAAGGCTGTAGTACAAAAGAAGAGACTGAAGACGCCTTTGGTGAAAACTGTGACGAACACGGATCGGCAGAGAAAATATTATAGCCTGCACTCCAATTTATGCCACGGTAAGTATTTCATTATTTTATGTCTGTTATTTACATTTGCCATGTATTCACTGTTGAGTGTTAAACATAAGTGAACATACATTCTCATACAAGCACCACTATTATTACCATTATTATTAGGGGTCAAGCCCCACATGGACGAGACCCGTATTGTATTCGATCTCAGAGTTATGTAATATTGATTTTTCCTCACCTCGGTGTTCCAATGTAAAGTACAATTTCTTCGAAGCAAAAAGTTACGAAATTTGGCATGCCAAGAGAACACAATATGATATGATGCCATACCAACTTTGAAGTTTCTGTGTCTAACGAGTCGAAAGTTATTTAATATAAAATATTGGAAATATTCAAATAAAACCACGTCACTATTAAAGTCCACTATGCCGTCGCAGCGTCACCACCGTAACTTAAGGTAAACAGCAGCGTTCCAGTGTATAAACCAAGTATACATTTTGTCTACAACGCGCTATAAACCTTAACAAATAACCAGGAAGACGGTAGGATAAAATGAACAAGTTATTCAGTTTAGTTATAACGTGTAATTGACGTATATTCAACATGTACTTTCATTTAGTACCTCTGTTACGAGCGCATTGTTTTCAGCTACCTCAACGGAATGGTCCTTTCACCTTTCATTCCGCACGCTTCAGTTCCCATATCTAATACGTTAAGTTGCTGATATCGCGTTAGCTGTCGGATAGAAGCCACAATGCGGTTGTTTTTAATGTTATGACCGATCACATGGATACCAGAGAGAGATATCTTAAAATTCTTAACATAAGAAACGTTTAACGTGGTTTAATGTTCTTGCCACCTCCTGGTCGCGAACCGAATGAAATCTTAAATATGGGTGTTATATCTAAATAAACTACAAATTGGGTTTGACCCCAATAACTGCTGCTTCCAGCTATATTTATTATTATTATTATTTGAGAAACCATTGGCATGAGTGTCACTAAGCAGTTGTCTTTCTAGTGTACATTTCTGACCACTTTATTGCTAAATGTATATTAATGTCATATTGTTTATGACCAATTATTTAATTTCATACTAACACACCCTTTAGCAATGATTTGTGGTTTGCTCAAGAACAACACCAAGCTAAATCACTTTGGTCACATTAGAGCGGCTATACTCATTTCCTAACTTCCTTTTTTTTGTCCTGAGGATCGTAAACATAAATGCACACCATTAGCTCTGGCTGTTTAAGTGCACTGACATGACGTGTACTCCTTCTGTAAATGCTGCCTTTAAAATACGTCTATTTAAAAAAAAATGACGTCCACAGCACAAGTCTGTATTTCTATAATAGTAAAGAGAACTTGTCAGTATGAGCACTAATTATATTTACCATTTTATTTTCTCCACAGGTGTCGCCAGACTGCAGTAAATTTTTTGATTCGTATTGCTTTTTTTTATTAAACCTAAAAAAGTTTGCCAATTATGAACATCCTGTTTGTTTGTTTTTTTTATTACAATTTTTTGTTGTCTTAAATGTTGGTTTACATTTCTTGTTGTTGTTTTTGTTATTGTGACCTTGTTAACACATTATTGTACTTGTATACGACAGATTATGTCATTTATTTCTACAATAAAATGTGTGGGGAAACCATGTTGAAGAAATGTCTTTGTAACTGAGGTAGTGCTGGCCACGAATGACAGTATAAAATGTAAAACCTATTTTTAAATAGAGCAAATATAAGGAAATGTGTATATATAATTTCCTTATATAATATAAAAAAGGAAGAAACTGGAAAGAAAACAGCGAGAATGAAGAGGAAGGATTAAATAATGGGAAAATGAAGAGCTTTTTGTGGGAGAAGTGGGAAAATGTGAGGGAAAAAGTTAAAGGCCTGCATGTTGGGAAAGCCAAATGGTGAATTGAGAAAGTTTGAAAAGTTGTTGTCAGAAGTGGGATTCGAACCCACGCCTCCAGGGGAGACTGCGACCTGAACGCAGCGCCTTAGACCGCTCGGCCATCCTGACATACTGTAGCTTTATACAGCTACCGTGTAATAATTATAGAATTTTTTTTTATTTATTTAGTTTATTATAAAATATGTTTTTAGATATTTGAACATTTCAAAGGAGGTTCATGTAAAGATTTGGTATATTATTGATATACGAGCGGATTTCATGAGTTAGCAGGTGGAATTGTAGTGCTTTTATTTGTACACTAGATGGCAGCACGCACCTGTAAAATATTACAGGAACTAATGCTAGGTCTATGGTTTTATTTCAAATTTGGAACTTAACAAAACAAGAAGGAACAACATTACATTTTTCTGGAAATTTAAAGAACCATGTTACACGTATTGTAAAACATGGAAAGTAACACATAATCTAAGCACTCAGGGACAGTTCGGCGCTACGATGAAACGATGACGCGGCAATCACACCAGGTGACCTGCTCACGTGCATGCTCGTCACGTGACTCTCGGTTAGCATAGACTTCCTGTTTCGGCTAGTCGCATACACAATCATAAACACACAGTGTATCATGCCGCAGAGCGTGTATTAGATTAGTTTGTTCTTTGGAGCAGCACAATCAGGACGGGTCAGTATGATCGCTGTCGGTTACCGGACCGCGCCGCGGCTGCTGCTGCTGTTTGTCTCCGCGTTGCAGTGGGTTTCAATCCGGTCTCAGAGCTCCAGTGACAGCGGCTCGTGGTACCAGGATTTGTGCAGGTAACTCCAGGAAGCGCTATTAGCAAACTAGCTTGTTAGCATGTAGCAGTAAGCTGGAGAGTAACGCTTTCTTTATAATCACGGTGACAAAAAAAAAACTTTTATTAGTGTCCGGTTCTACGGTTTACAAATAAAACTAAATTAATTTACATTAGTGGAAAGTAAATACTGAATGTTAGCACCTTTTTGTAAATGTGGCTAATATTTATTTGATTATTTTCATATTGTGCATTATGCAGGTGGAAATGAGCTGTTACAGACATCCCAAAATAGCTGTTATTAAGGTTTTAAAGTTCTAAAAAAGAAAGATGGAAGGATGTGTCGTTTATATTAGGAACAATGAAATAGATATAAGAAGACAGGAATATACTTCATACATGTTATATACTGTGTTGTTTCTTGCTTTCTCTAACTCTTCTATGTAGTTTATGAAGTAAAATATATTTCTTTCTGTCTTTTTACCCTCCATATGCTTTAGAAAGGTAAAGTTCTCCCCTCTTCTGAAAAGTAAAAAAAAAGGGTGTTACTCTTTAATACAGAATTCCTTTAAAATCAATTTCTCCATCTATCATGGGTGTGCAAACTTTTGCACCGTTCCATCCCATTTCCTATATAATCTTGCAATGTTGTCAATGTTTAATTTGTATTTCACTTTTTTTTTTACTTTTAAAACTTTTTTTTGTTTTTTTTCATTGGAGTTCTAAATGGGAGGCCGTGGATCAGGACAACAATGTAAAATACACCCTGAAGCTTTGTTCGTCGTCTCCGGACACGGCGTGCGGCCCCAACGCTGCGGTTTGTGCCCACAATCTCACCAGCAGCGAGAGCCAGTCAGTGGGTAAGCGGGAAGAAATCAGAACGCACCACAACGTAGAACAGGCATAAAAACACTGTAGTTTGAGCCATAATCTATATCTGATCTGATCTATGGGTTGTAAAATTGCTGATTGAGGCAAATCCGAGATACGACGTCACGCCGGGGCTTAAGGTCACTTTAGGTTGAATTTTTTTATTTATTTTTTTAACCAGCTTTACAGCTTTGGTCATGTGCTGCGTTTAATGGCTAAACATTCTGATTGTCAGAGAAGCATTAAATACATCCCTCTTGAATGAATTACTGAGGAGGACGTTTATAGAATAGACTCCATAGCGAACTATGTACTGCAGTGGGTAAGCGAGTCTACTCTGAATCAACTCGGCTGCCGATGAATCAGATGAATCAAACATTCAACACACTTCAATTCGGTTTACAGTGTTAGTAGATGCCTGTATCCAGAGCGACTTAAATTAATTTTCTGAGCAGTAGAGAGTTAACAGCCTTGCTCAGGGGCCCAGCGATGTATGCTTCGGTGGGGAACTCTTTAGCTTTGAGACTGTGTGTGTGTGTGTGTGTGTGTGTGTGTGTGTGTGAGAGAGAGAGAGAGAAGAAATAGGATCTAGATTTGGTAGTGAATCAGACTTTAGCGTTGTAGTGTGAGCTGGACTTGCTTGAGAAACTGAATCGTGAGTCAACTCCGAATCGCAGGAAGTGAATCGAACGTGCCATGACCTAATTTATTACCATATTGGTAATCTGCTCAACGAGCCACTGTGCTCAGAGCTGATTAAATAGAAAAGAGATTAAAAATAGACCAAATCAAACTGAATCAAATTTTGTAGTGCGCTATACTGCAATGTGAAAGCGAGTCGACTCGGGAATCGACTCGTTGTCACGTGACCTATGACGTCACAACAGCTCGGAAATGTAAAGTTGCTAATGCTGAACAAGCGTACTTTAACCACAAAGAACAATGTTTTTTTTTTGTTTTTTTAAGTACTTAAAAGCCACTTCAAGCATTTGGAAAGTGCCGAGTCATCTCTTTGCGCCATTTTGGAATGTGATGAGTCGTCTCTGCTGTGGGCTCATGGGAAAGTAAATTATGCATTGTAGGAAGTCATCCAGGAACTTTCGGCTGCTGTTTTTCTCGTACTACGAATCCGGACATACTATTCATCTCGTGTAGTGGTTTTTGTGTACTATATAGTGCAGAAGTATGATTCCGGACGCAATCTCTGTTCTTTCGGTGTCTCTGGTGTTTATGTGAAGTCAGGTGATAACACACTGTCCTTTATTTATCCTCAGGCAGAGTCAGCTGATCTCTGTATAAGGTGTGTGTGTTTATCTTACTGTTTGATTGGATAGCTGTTCTGTTGTTATTTTAGCAGTAAGTAGGTCATGGTGAAGCAGTGTGTTTGGCCGGAGCACTTCCTGTTCTACTGGCTGTGTACTGGAGCTGCACCTCGAGCCTGATGGAATAGTGAACACTTCTCCAGCAGGAAGCCGATGAACGTTAGCGAGTTCTGTTCTCACGCCGTAGTTCTCTCTGGGCTTTACGGCGCCACGCCGGCTCTCGGAGCTCGAAAGTTATAGACCCCCAGAGCAGAAAGAACATGACTGCTGACAGATGTTTATTTAGGAATTATGGTTGTTGACGTTCTTCAGTTCAGCTCCGAGCTCAGTCAGGCTGTAAATCAGACACAAGGGGTGGGGTCTCGTATTAGTGCCGAGCTCAGACAACACTGAGCAACTTATTCTTTCTTTCTTTCTTTCTTTCTTTCTTTCTTTCTTTCTTTCTTTCTTTCTTTCTTTCTTTCTTCCATTGCATCTTTTTCTTCCTTCTTTTTGTCCTCATTTCTTTTTCTTTCTCTCTGTTTTACTATTTCTTTCCTACTTTGTTTCTTTACATTTGTGTGTGTGTGTGTGTGTGTGTGTGTGTGTGTGTGTGTGTGTGTGTGTGTGTGTGTGTGTGATAATTGAAGATATAATGATATATAATATGAAATGGGATCCGTAGAGTTTCATGCCAGTGATGTACAGATGTGTAAAGTTTCGCTGTTGTATCACACTGATCATGTATTGATCACAGCTGGGAATGTCGTCAGTGTTTTATCCGGATAAAAATGCGTCCTACCTGCTCCGTGTCCTCAACACGCAGGAGTGGTGTCACATTTCTGCTGAATCCATGCGGTCCTGATGTCCTAAATCACAACTTGGAGAAGGAGAGAGAGAGATATGATGTCCTAATAGACAACTTGGAGAGTGTGTGTGTGCGCGCAGGAAGCAAAACAACAATCAAACTCAGGGTTACTGAGTTTATACTGTCCCCTCACTCACTGGCCCCTTGCTTCTATGAATGGACATTTTATGGCATTTCTTTAATCCATAATAATAATGAATAATCGATTAATCGTTGCTTTGTAACTATTAATTTCTCATGACGTAAAACACCAATGAAAGCGTTATTCGTTCCCTTTATTATTAAGGTTAGGATTAGAGTTGGGGTTAGGGGTAGGGCCTCTTCGTGTTAGGGTTAGTGTTAGGATTAGCGTTAGGATTAGCGTTAGGATTAGGTTTAGGGTTAGCGTTAGGATTAGGGTTAGGGCCTCTTTGTGTTAGGTTTAGGATTAGGGTTAGGATT
>JAOUQX010000028.1:7094751-7105618 GCA_028566295.1 Liobagrus marginatus
AACTGCACCACTTCCCCTGTAATTACCCTCATTTTTATTAGTGACTCGAAAGCGCCCCAGCCCCATGCCATGTAGCCTCTGATTATCCCGAGCTGGCCATGTGCCAGACAGCCCCACCCCCACGTCTGCACCGATTATATCGCCCGAACCGTCTCATTCACGTCGCTCTCCGGCTTTCAGCACCGACATGCAGCAGCTCCTACAGGGACTTTTGGGGCGTCCACTGTTGAAAACACACACACACACACACACACACACACACACACACACACACACACACACACACACACACACACACGGTACGCAAACTGTATACAACACACATATATAATATATACTATATACAACACACAATACATAACATACTTTCCTACAGTAAAATAATCTCCACAGTAGCACATACACACACACACACACACATGCGGCAGGCCTTTCTCTCCTGCTCTCTATTTCATCCTTTCTCCCTATAACCTACTCTTCCTCTTACAATTACGCTTTCTTTCTGTCTCACTTTCTCTTCCACTCTATTGCTCTCTCTCTCCCTCGTTCTCTCTGTCAGCCTTTTTCTCACCCTCTCTCTCTCTCTCTCTCTCTCTCTCTCTCTCTGTTTATATATATATATATCTGTTACTATGTTACTGTCTCACTCTCTCCCCCATCTCTCTCTCTATTAGGGTCTCACTCTCACCCTTTTGTTCACCTTTTTTCTATCCCTCCTCTCTCTCTCTCTCTCCCTCCCTCCCTCTTTCTCAATGTCACCCTTTTGCTCCCGTGCTCTTTGTTGCGTGCACTCTCTCTCTCACCCTTTTGTTCACCGTCTTTCTATCACTCCTCTCTTTCGGTCTCTTTCTGTGCCCCTCTTTTTTACATCCTTTCACCCGCTCTCTTTCTTCTACTCTCACCCTCTGTTTCACCCCTACTCTCTCCCTCTTTTCTCTGTCACCCTTTTGCTCTCTCTCACACACACACACCCATTTTCTCACCATCTTTCTATCTCACTTCACACCCCCCCCCCCCCCTCTCTCTGGCCCATGTGGAAGCGAGTTTGGCTCTCTGTGGCTCTGACGCATGTGGCTTTCATTCCTGACTTGTCTCCAGAAGCCGCCGTTTCTCCTTGTGGTCGGGCCTCGCTCCGAGGAACAACCGCCGTTCTGCGCCTCGCCTCGCCCTGCCCTCTTCTCCTTCCTCCTCCTACTCCTCTTCTTCCTCACCCCTCAGCCAGTTTGGTTCAGAAGCAGCATCTAGAGCCAGCGCCCGAGTCTCACTCTTAACAACTCTTGCTTTTTGCTCTCTCCGTAGCCAATGAGGAAGGAACCTGAAGTGGTGACGGTGACGTTGAAGAAGCACAATGGCATGGGCCTCAGCATCGTCGCTGCTAAGGTAAGGCGGCGTTTCCTCCGTCCGGCGCGCTGGACATGTGGCGATCACATGACGTAATTATATATCAGATCGAAACAATATGAGTAGCATCCTTATAATTAACCTCTGAGGGCAGAACCGGTCTGAAAATAGTTCTGAAGAACGAAATGGGTTTTGGGTTGCTTTTGTAGTTCCTATACAGATGTGGACGTTTATTAACAGTTACATCATCGAGTCACAGCTGTCCATAGAATGCTGTTCTTTAAATAGAGTTTCTATGTTTTTAGCAGCAGCACCCATTTTACTTACTCGATATACACGAGTGTTTGGACAACAAACATGAGAAAGCAGTGTATACTCATCTGTGGCGTATGGGCGGAGCTTCGGAGTGCACTCGTTCCACATAGTGTGTGTGTGTTTTATCATGTGTTTAGTCTACTCTCAGCTCCCGCTATATGGCTCTTGGCGTGTTTGTCTTTACGAGGTGGAAAGCTCGCGCCGCTCTTCGCTGAAAGGTTTACGAGGCGCAGAGATTACACACAGTCGTATTCCTAATTAACACAGAGTGGATTACAGGGACCACCTGTAATCCGAGACGTGTGATTGTTTTGCAGCTCATTAAGACTCGGGAGTAAAATTATTATTTTCCTTCAACCGTACAATCGTTACATACTAAATGATTATACTACAGCAGCATGCGCATGGTAACAAAACACTGTTATTGTTTGTTCTGACTAAACACTCCTGATCCAGGTAGTCAGCAGTGGGTAGAGTGGGATAGTTGCAAAACAAAGGAACTTAAGGAACACGGGTTGCCAAATCTTGATTTGTTAATTTTAAGATAGCTTCATTTACGGTAGATTATCAACAGGCTAGTACCTGTTACTGCTTGTATTATAGCATCCATAAAAAAAGTCTTACGTTCATTATTTCACTTTTGAAGAAATGCAACTTTTTTTCTTTTTTTTCTTTGTTTGTTGGTGCCGCTTTAGAGCTTGAGCGCTAAAATTAATTCTAAACACGTTCATATGGTTTGGAAGGATTTTTCAAAGAAAGTGTAAAGAAACTGCTTGAATCCAGATGTTGGAGGAAAACGTAGCTCCTGTGGAGGGCATGCGAGGGGGCGAATAAAGCAAGTAATAGGTTCGAACTGTTTTTATAACTTCTATTTTGAAGCCGTGTGCTGAAAGAGAGGGAGGGAGGAAGCAGGGGGGAGAGGAGGAGAGAGGTGGATCCAGTTTAGGCAGGGTAATGATAGGTTTGTCCGGTTGCGCGTGCACGTGTGTGTGTGTGTGTGTGTGGAGCAGCACAGAAAGTTCACTCAAACTCGAGGCGGTCTTGCGCTCCAGGACAATCTGCAGACTCGCCTTTCCGTGAACAGGTTTTGGCTTCGAATATAGCATGTAGCGTCTAACCGAACTCAGACGGCTTCCGTGGATCCGTTCCAGCTTCACCTGGCAACCTGTTGCTCTTAGAGCAGCTGTGTGTTCCGCTGAACAACTTCACTTCACACAACCCGAGAGGAGATAACAGCATGTGGTTCTCTGTGGTCGGGAGGAAAGACCAGTCGGTAAGACGCTGCTCGTGTGTGTGTGTGTGTGTGTGTGTGTGTGTGTGAAAGGAGATGCTAGAGAGAAAGGAAATGCTGGAAGATGTGTGGAGATGGTGGGCATTCCAAAATTATATTAGATTTTAATCGGTGTAGTTTAAGAGTGCAAAAGTTTGTATACCCTTAGGAGTACAAGTACACACAGTAGTAAATTTACACCCGTATGACATTGTTGGTGTAAACAATCTCAAAAATTAGTTTATTATCCAGTAACTGAAGGTCAAGAGATGTTTTTTTTTTTGCACTTTTCCACCTTGGAATGCATTGCAATTGCTGTTGCTGCTTTTTTTGTCACTAATGCTATAGCAGCTATACGATGGTTTCCCTTCCCGGTCTCTCTTGTTTTATTTCCTCTCTTGTCCCGTAACCGGTAAAGCTGTACAACTCGCTTCCCGCGTCGATAGACTTACTGTTCCAAAGTGCTGGCACCGGACACTCCCTCACAGAAACACTGAGCATATCGACGTTAGCCAGGTTTAGCTTTATTTGCTGTACAAATCCAATGTGAGCGAGCTGTTGCTACGGAAACGTACAAAGATAACATAGCTTTCAGAATAACCTGTGATTTGACCAGCCGCTTTTAAAGGAAACGAGGTGGCAATTTCTGACCAATCAGAGGCGAGAATTCAGCATTTGACTCACGTGGGTGTTGTAACATGGCACTTATTTGTATTATTGTTATCATTTTTAGTTGTTGTGTAACATGCTCTAAGGGGAGGGGGTGCAAAACTTTGCACTTACCTCCGTGTTTTGCTATGAATATATAGGTGGCATTTCCGATTGGTTAAAATATTACATCTTTTCACTCTGTTGTGATTCCGCAGTTTATTTTTTACCCCCATGTTGAACTTGGGGTGGGGGGTGCAAACTTTTGCACATCACCTTGTTTGTGTAAATAGCTAGCTAGATGAGCGATTACATAGGCATTTCTTTTTCCTGAGTCTGCGAAAAAATGTGCCAATTTTGAAGACGGGCGCGCGCACACACACACACACACACACACACACACACAGTATAATTGGTAAGTGGTATATATTATATAGAATTGTGAGGCTGCTGAGCTGCAGCTGTGTGTGTGGGTGTGTGAGAGGGATTATGGTTATGGAACAGTAAAATGAAATCCATGCGTCTACACACACTCGCACGCGCGCACACACACGCACGCACACATTCCTTTCAGGAACCCAGGAAGCGTCCGTGATTTCGTGCACACACAATCTTCCTCCGGCTCCTTCGGAGCTCCTTCCCACCCAATCAACGCCTCTCGCAAACTCTCTTCAGTATTTTCTGTTTGTTTGTACAAAGTTCAGCACAATAGCACCGTGACTTCCCTCACGGTAGGTTCCACCATCTCCTGTCCCCTTTTGTCCCTTTTGTCTCACAATAGCAGGAAACGGCTTCATCGGCGAATTTCTGCACTTCCTGAAGAAACCCGAGTCTAGAAACCAATCCGCCACCTGGGCTCCGGAGAGTCACGAGATCCATGCGATCGAACCCTCTCCAGATGTTTGCTGCATGTGCGTCGCTTTACGATGATTCAACCGAGTGGAATTTCATTCCATCTGTAATTAGTCTCTCCAGTGTCTGTTGCCGTTCTCGCGTCCTCTCGACCGGATGTCTGTTCTTGCAACACTGGTCGACGGTAAATTATTTTTTACCAGGCTTCGTGTTTGTCAGGGTCACGTTGACCTTTATTGACTCTAGCTAGCTTGTGAATAAATTCGTGTGCTGCCCAGTTTCTGAGTTCTGGTACCCCGGGAACCATTAAAAAGCGGTAAGGAAGTTATAAATTACTAGTATGGCGTCATAGATGCATTTCAGTGTTTAGATTTACATTTCTGTCATTCGGGTGTAACCCTTATCCAGAGCGAATTATTTGTTGACTTATTGCATTATGTAGCTGAAGGTTAAGGGGCCTTGCTGATGGTGCTGAGATTTGAACCTACGACCTCCTAATCCGCAGTCCAACACCTTAAGCACTGCACTACTACTACTGTTTATCCAAAGACTGGAACTTAAACTGCATGTATTTAATGTAACCTCAACTGTTAATATAAATGTTATATCGTGTTCTGTTATTCAAGGCCTTATTCCAGACCCTAGCTGTTTGCTGATCCTGGGATTTGAACCGATCATTATTCTAATGTCTTATCCCTTGGGGAACCACTGCCACATGTTTACAACAATAACAGATGTTAAACGATACACAATCTTTAAAGGACGTGCTAATAAGTACCACACATTCCATCATCGCTTCCTGATCCGCAAGTACGGATGTAATCCTTCAGCAGCTTGGGAACCACATCAGACTGAAATGTGTTTTTGTATTTAAAAAAGATGCCCTGACCAACTGTGACATCATCATGCCCAAATTTTATTAGTGCTCAGCCGATATAGATTTTTTTTTACAGCTGATATCGATTAATTGCATGCTTGTGAGCGATAGCCGATATTTAAATATCGTTTTCCTTATAGCAATATAAAAAAAGAGGTCTCAAACGGAATAAATGAAAAAAAAAACTCATTCGTTTTTGTTAATCAAGCAGGTAACAAATGATGAAGTTAAAAATATCTTGCGTGCAGTTCTTAAAACGCCCACACGGTGGTGCCATATATCGGTGGAGCTGATGTTACAAAACTAAAATCAGCCTATGAAAAAAAGGCTTGACTATTAGGGAAGATACAGTATTAATAAAATGATTACACTGGCCTCAACAGTCACTCGCATATAAAGAGCATGGCATCCTCTCTTATTCTGGCTGCTAGTTTGAACAGATAGACGGCTGTCAGCTCGTCCCTGCCACACAGCCTGTAATGCTAGACAGACATTGTTTGGTCTCTCTTAACCCAAGCCTCCACAGTCCCCATCATTAGAGCCTCTCAGATGTGATGACTGCGTCTGGCTGCGAGCGGTTCATTACCTAAATCCTTTTGTTCTGGTGATGACATTTTGCACCTGGCATCAGGAGAGCACCAAAATGACTATCCATCTGTCCTCGCCTCTTGATCTAGCTACAGCTGAAAGACTCAATCAGCAGGTATTCGGGCTACTTTTAGCGTATGCCAACAAAGTATTTCTTATATATTCAATGAATAAATCAGAGGTTAGATATTGGTGCAAAAACCTTGTTTGAAGTGTTGGGGTCACTAAGGAGCCCAGACTGCGACATCCTATGTGTCTTGAGGCAGATGGGAAACGAAGCTCCGGTGCAGTGATGGAAATTTAACGGGACCCTCCCAATTCCCGTGAAGTCGTAAAGCTCTTCCCATACAGGAAGTTGTCAGGCTTGGGGCTCCTTTCTCTGATACGCCCACCTTCAACGCTCAAGTGTTTAATCAGCATCGCATGGAAGCCAGGCAGCAGGTGGGTGTGATATTTGCTCAAACTGCGAGAGGTTTCCGTTGCTTCTCAAAGATCTATGACTTCCAGGTCAGGCATGTGAGAAATAGCTGAGTTTTATTAAACCAGAACCCTGGATCCAGTGTGCTGTCCTTACGATGTTATTGCCAGTAAACAGGTAGGTGGAATTCGTGGACACAAGCCAGAGACGAGTTGACAGTAAACAAAAAAGCCTAAAGTCAACAAAGAAGTAGAGGAGAAACATCTGGACAAATGAAAAGACTCAGATTGGGATGAGCTGTATCCTGATGGCTATGGATCCCAGAGTCTATCCCAGGATCTGACTCCAGACCACGTTTCTATACAGTTCACGCTCCATCTCCGAATGAAGTGCTACATAACTGCAGGTTCCCTGATTCCGTAGATCTTTGGTGCAACAGTTATGCGGCAGCAACTCCTCCTACTCCGTTACCGTTCTGCATTGATGGTTTGGTACAAGAGCTTTGGCAGATGTACCTGTGCGGATGTGGGGAGTTGTGTTCATGCAGCTACATGAGCATTCCGGAGATGCGATGGTGTGAAGACTCCTCTTCCAGTTCAGAGAAGAGAAACGTTTACCAGTAACATGTACCTTACAGCACAGTGAATTTGTCTACTCACATATCCCAGATTGGGAAGCTGGGGTCATAACGAAGCCATTTCGGCTAAGATGCCGTGCCCCTGCGGCGGAAAGGGTTTAGGGACTTTATTAGTCAGTATTGGGGCTTAAACCTGGGTCTTTCCGGTTAACAATTCGGCATCTTAAATGTCCTAATCGTTTGAGACATTAATGCCCAAATATGTTCACTGGGGCTTAAGACAGACTCCAGGACATTCAAGACTTTCCACTACAGCCTTGGGAAACCATGTTTTCATAGAGATTGCTATGTGCATAGATGCATTGCCATGCTGTAGAAGGTACTTCCACTTCCAGTGGTGCCAGGGACAAGAAATTTGGTGCTTCCAATTTGGTGTAACAGTCTGGGGAAGAACCACATATGAGAGTGATGGGCAAGTACTTGATGAACACATACTTTTGTCCCTATAGACTACATAATGTACCTGTTGGATAGTTAGATAGGTCTTCAGTTGTATATTTGCATATCCCACTTTAGGAAGCTCGCGTCAGAGCGCAAGGTCAGTCATGATGCAGTGCCTCGGAGCAAGAGGTAGGTGGAGGGCCTTGCTCAAGGGCCCGGCACTGCAGCTTGTTAGTGAGGATTGAACCCCGATCTTTCAACAAACCAGAACCTTAATGGTTTGAGGCACCACTTCCCTTACTGTGTTCTGCTACCAGTAAAGTCCCGGTGTGCTGGGGTTGGGATGATTATAGTGATCATCCAAGAACAGTTACCAAACGCTCTCTATACGTTGTACTTGAACATTTTCCCTCAGTGGCTGTTTGAAATGGTCTTTGATCTTAATAACACCGCAGTCAGCGTTTTCACATGCAGGTCCCGTTTAGGTTAAAGACAGTATTTATAAAAGCTCGAGTTAACCCATGTGTGTTTACGTCTACACTCGGACTTGCCTCAGCACGCTTCAGTAACGTGCGCGCTGCTCGCTAATTGTCTCTCTGCACATGTAAACTAATAATAGTAATCATGCAGTCTGTTAACGACATAAAGGCTTTTCTTCATCAGTAAATAATTAGTTCAAATAAACTCACATGGCTCATTGAAGCTTTGAGCCAGGATATGGGCCACCAGGACTGCTTAGAAGAATAACAAGCTGAGAAGAAGGTCGTGCTAGTAGCTCCTGCAGCCTTACCGAGACGTCCAGGTGGGTTTGAAGCTGTTTTGCGTCATGGCGTTGAACGCCGAAGCGTCTGGCAAACACCAGCATGAACGGCGTCCAACATGCTCTTATTTACGCTCTCGCTAATCTCCCATGAGCCTCGCCATTTCTGTGTGGTCATATTTGTATAATGTGGGAGTTAATAGACATAACAGCCGAAAGTGAAGTATTTAACACAGTTATAATGGCAAGAGAAACAGCAGGACCTGCTCTTTCTCGCTTTCTTTTTTGTTTCTACCGCTCTCTCTCTCCTCGCTCTCTTTATTCTTTTTTTTCTCTCTTTGTTTCTTTCTTGCTCCCTCTCTTTCTCTCGCTCTCTACCCAGAGTCAAAGGATACTTTATTGTCATGACAAAAATGGACATTCATATTGCCAAATCTCGAAAGCTCAAAGGGCTTTTAAAACAAACAAGAAAATAATTACAAAGATAGCGATAAAGGCACTTTAAAAGAAACCGTGTAAGAAAAAAATATAAACACAATATTTAGCTCTCTCGCTCTGCTTCAACATTTCTTTCTCTCTCTGGCTCGTACTCTCCATCTTTTTCTTTCTTTTGTTCTCTCAGTTTCTCTCTCTCGCTCTCTCTCGCAGCAGCTTCTAGAATTTCTCATGCAGTTGCTTTTCTCTGGACGGTTCAGGAATCTTGTTCTCTCTCACACATGTCCTCCAGCTCTTTAGCCGTTAGCGTGTGAACAGCTCAGGTGGCGCTCAGGTGTCGGTTGTCAACCTGCGGGGACACAAAGAGAAACAAAGACAACTTGATGCTTTACATGGAACCGTGAAGTTCCGGCTTTAGTGCCCGTCCTCTCTCTCTTTTTCCCTTTCTTTTTTACTCCTTCCGCCCTTCTTTTTCCCTCTCTTTCTCACTCTCTTTCTTTTCCCTTTCCCTTTTCTCTTTCTTCTTTCTCTCTTTCCTCTCACTCTCTCCCCCTCTCTTTTTCCCTCTCTCATGCTTTCTTTATCACTCCCCCCCTTTTTTCTTACCTTCTCACTATCGCTTTTCCTCTTAGTCTCTCTCTCTCTCTCTCTCTCTCTCTTTTGCTTTTAATTGTTGTTGCCAAACGTTTGGGAAGCTTTTCAAACCCTGCCGTAGGAATCACAAATACGATTCATAGGAAACGAACATTTTTGGGTGCAATCCCAAATCATACATTCCATACAGGCATGTCTGTGCCTTTACGTTCAGGTTTTTACACGCTGCCCTGTGTGTGTGTGTGTGTGTTTGAGTGTATGAATGATGACCGTGTGGATTCTCGGTGCCGTGGGTGGGCAGCCATACCGGTGGTTGCCAGCGATTCCCAGACGGATTCAGTTTCCATCTCATCCCACAGTCTCGCCTTCTTCCTCGCTTTCTAATAACATCAGCAGCACTCAGTTCTCCTGTCCTATATCTCCAAAAAAACATCCAACAAACAGCACTTTCATACTCGATCGCCATCTATTCACCTATACAAAAGATCTCCAGCGCCACGCCGTGCTACCGATTGCAGATTTGGAGAACAGACAGACGGAATTCTACCCGTTTTCTCACACCCAGCTCTGTCTCCTGCCATAAGAGACTTTTCAAAAGTGACAGTATTTGATGGGGTGTGTTTACTTTTGGTCATGAGACTTTTTACAGAGATGTTCCATATTAAAAAGAATTCGTAATTGATTAGGTTATTAATATCCAAAAAGAAACCGTTTCTTATACAAAGGACTTTTTTTTCCCCCCCACTCTGTGTCATCAGTATTTCGGTATAACGTCATTGGGGGCAAAAGGTCAACTTTCTGACGCTGCATTTTTTTTTTCCCAGCTTCGTTTTATGTTGAATATAAAATCATTGGTCTTTTCAGGATTATTATAATTACTGTTAAAAATCGCTTGACTAAGACAGTCTTAATTACTTCCTGTTCAACGCCCATAAAAGGGCGTGCATTTATTTATTTGACTTTTTTTTTTTTTAGAATTTGTATAATTTCAAGCCAATGATTCTCCTTTTAAACTGCATTCCCCCAAAGATTTGCAGTATTAATCGCTACTAAGCAAATTAGCAGATGTTTTGCAGACAGATGTTTAGTGTTGATTAAAGCAAGTACGGTTAGTTAAAAGGCAGCGTGACCCAGCGCAGGTTGTACTCATTTGGGCACGTCAGAGAGAAGTGTGTTTCTGTTGCTACTTCTTGTTTGCGCCGGTTTGGGGGAGAGCCGATCAGTATGTGTAAGATTCGATCTGTAAACGCTGCACGTTAGCCGAACATCGCGACCGATCGACGTCCAACACTCTGATACCTGTAGTATAAATCCGGCTTAATCTAAGACCAAAGCAAGATGTCTAGAATTGTCTTAGCATTGATAAATGTGTTACAAAAATATTATTATTGTATTGTATGATTGTGTGGGTGTGTGCGCACGAACTTGTATTCATGAATTTATGAGGACAGAAATATGTATAATGACATGGGTGTTACACCGGTATTACGACAGAAGTATATTTTATGGGCACATTTCATGAGTCCCCATAAATAAAATAGTCTTAAAATATACTACACAATGTTTTATTAAAAGTGTAAAAATGCAGAATGTGTGTGTGTCGTGTGTGTGTGTCGTGTGTGTGTGTGTGTGTCGTGTGTGTGTGTCGTGTGTGTGTGTGTGTGTCGTGTGTGTGTGTGTGTCGTGTGTGTGTGTGTCGTGTGTGTGTCGTGTGTGTGTGTGTGTCGTGTGTGTGTGTGTGTCGTGTGTGT
>JAOUQX010000028.1:7426134-7438858 GCA_028566295.1 Liobagrus marginatus
GTGTGTGTGTGTGTGTGTGTGTGTGTGTGTGTGTGTGTGTGTGTGTGTGTGTGTGTGTGTGTGTGTGTGTGGTGATTACTGGTAATTCCCAGGCCATCATGGAGGAGATTGCAGGCTTTGAGGAGCGTCTGGTGGGGCTGAAGGAGAGAGGAGACGAACTGACGTCTGGCTGCACCGAGCGCCTCCAGGCTCGCCTCCGCCAGCAGATCCAGAGCCACCTGCAGGGAGCACGGGACAGTTACTCGGCCATCTGCAGCACGGCACAGCGCGTGAGTGTCCCTGCCAGCGGCCGGGCGCCAAGCCAACACATCCACGTGCTCGCTTGAACACCGCGTAGTGACATCACACGCACTGTTCATTTACATTTCTGGCATTGTGCCAAAAATCCTTAACCACAGCAACCTGCATTTCTGTTATTTATCTAACCGAGCAGTTATAAGGGCCTTGCTCAGGGGCCCAACGAAGCTGACTTGGCGGCGCTGGGAATTAAACCTATAGTCTTCCCCAACGCCACTTTCCACACACACACTTCCTTCAAATTACAAGATACATGCCACCCCTCCAGCTCCCCACGCCACCACCATCACCGCTAAAGAGTTACGTAGTTAGAAATGATCATGTGACTCTATCCTGAACATTATGTCACCGAATAAGTTCCAGGTTTTCTAGAACGGGGTTACGCGCCTGTTCCACTCGAGGTTACACCACTGACACGCCGATTTCAACACCGTTTACTTTTAGTACAGTGATGCTTGACCATCCAAGCTATAACGATGTCATTAATCACCGCTCGTTCGGTTTCATTTGTCAAAACAGCTTTTCGTCCGACACGTGCTATTATTTGCCAGTTTATGTCGCGTGCACAGCTTAATGGAGCAGCAAAACACTTAATCGAGCTTGGGATATTAAAAACATGCGCATGGGACTGGAGTGTTTTCTTCTTCTTCTTATTAATATTGAAATCAAATTTTTTCTATGTTCTGTGAATCCGCCTCAGGACGATGTATATTGTTAAAAGTGTCATAGAAATAAAATTTGATTAAATTATAATTATTAATAATAATTTATTAACTTATTAAATTATATTATATATCCCTGTTTTAATTTGTCTGAATAATATATTAATATTAGCGTGACCGTTAAGTAGATCCGCATTTCCACTTAATTCGGAATTTAATCCATAAAAATTCACTACTATATTATGATCTCATCATCCTTAAAGCGACAATGCTCCTTACTTACAGTAGATATCGTTTTATTGTAGATTAACTGTAAATATTCGAACCATATTTAAATAACTGTCAGAATCTAATGCTTCTGTGTATACGTCAGTTATGATAGGTTTCAACTCAAAGATCAATCTAGCACTGATCCCAATGTGTGTATGTGACCTATAACTGTTACACGGAACCGGTATTTCAACATCATTATAAATAGAGGGGATCAAAATATATGGGGCGGAAAGAGTTTAATAAAGTAAAACAGAATAATTCAATTGTGACGGCAAGGGGCGTAGTGTGTAGCCTCCGTAGGCGCGAGGCGCAGTAGACACAAAAGTGGGGTTCATCTTTGGAGCTTTTATTTAAATAAATCAAAACACTAAACACACGGTGAACACTTGAAGTCTGCGAGGCAGCTATCATGAGCGTGAACTCGATATTGTCAGACACAGAGCCCTGGCTGAGACGCTGTGTCTGATTGCAAAAACCTTCTACAGGTGTGTGTGTGTGTGTGTGTGTGTGAGTGAAATGTGCGCCGCACACAGACAGTTCACGCCCCTCTTTCGCCTCTCACTGCCGTTTCTCCGGCGGCCGTGGGCGGGCCATAAATAAAGTGGATGCCATTAACAAAAATTTTTATTTTACCTCACCAAAGCATTTAACAAACAGGAAACAAATAGAGAACAGAAAATAATTTCTAGTACAATTTGTTAAAAAATGTGATGATGATAAAAAAAGTTGCTATTTTAGTTTGTTGTGTAGATTAAGATGTTGTGTGGTGCAATATTTACTAATATGCTAAATCATTTAGATCAACTGATCAACTGTTGACTCTGCGTTCCTTACATGATTCCTTATGTGATTCGTTATGATTCCTCATGTGATTCCGTACATAATTCCTAATGTGATTCCTTACGTGATTCCTAATATGATTCCTTACGTGATTCCTTACATGATTCCTCGCTTGATTTCTTACATAATTCCTTACATGATTCCTAACGTGATTTCTTAAGTGATTCCTTACGTAATTCCTTATATGATTCCTTATATGATTTCATGCATAATTCCTTACGTGATTCCTTACGTGATTCGTGATTCGATTCTCAAAACGGCCACAAAATAGAGCCATATGTCAGTGCTTCCGATATTACAAAAACGATATCCGATAAAGAAGAATAGCGATAAAACTGATTTTCGGTTTCACATGCAAACTAATTCAGCACTGGATCTCCAGCAGAAGCTTCTCAAATCCTGTTCTATTTCTGTAAAAGAGGCCACCTGAGTTCCTCTAAGACCTCCAACCGGATGCATATTTAATGTGCCAGGTTAACGCTCCGACCTCACGCTGTATTAATACAGTTCCCTACACGCTCTTTTCTCTCTAATACCCCCAACCCCCTGTAAATCCCCCTTCAGCCTCTTGCTCACCCGCCTGCTTGAGCTCAAATCCCACCACCGTGCGGTCTGGCCATTCAGTGTGCAGACGGAAAAACTGGCAACGCTCCCCATGTGCCAAACCGCCGGCGTCACCGCTCACACCCCCTCCCACTGAGACTTTACAATCAGAAACGTCAATCAGCACTGGCTTTTCCTTCACGCTCATTAACATGACGCTCGGCTCTGTTTACGACACTTTAACCAAACGCCTACTCAATATCAAACCCATCTAAGCACCACGGCTGCTACAGAGCCGCAAAAGCTTTGACACTAATCGTTATTATAATTATTCAAATCTTTCATGCCAACAAACTGCTCACTTCTATGTCTTTAACTATTTGCACCTCAGAAAATAATATTAAATACACTTGGTCTATTTTTTTCAGTCTCCCAACAGACTTCCGGTATCGATATTGTGATCTTATAGATATTTATAATTCTGCATTGGAGGCAAGTGTTAAAATAATCACATATTACTCTTGTTTTTTTCCCTCACTATATTCTTAAAATAAAAATATGTGTTAACTAATTTATGATTTTATTGAACATTTAATGATAAACGATAATAAACATTAGGAAAAACAATGCTGGACAAAGCAACAGTACTAATACTGCTACTACTACTAATGAATAAATAAATAAATAAATGTAAAAAAAATTTGTAAATAGTATTGCAGTATAACAAAATAAAGTACAATAATTTTGCAATAACTCAAAGGGAAAAGCAGACACGAAAAGTTCTCTTATTTTAAACTATGCTTATTAAATAGGTTTTTAATAAATAAAATAAGAATTTATTATTGTTTGGTTAATGCGTTAATGAGTTGTTGATCGGAAGCTCGGGGTCAAGCCCCATCACCGCCAAGCTGCCATTGTTGGGCCCTTGAGCAAGGCCCTCGCTCTGACCCCAACATCCTAGGTCCCTGGGATATACATAGAAACAAGTTACATTTTGCTGTAATGTATATGTATCGAACTATTTTTAAGAGGAAAAAAACCTATATTTCTTTACATATTGCGTTTTTATAATAAAAAAATGCTTTATTAAGTGTTATATAATATTTCTTCAGATTCCTTCATGTTTTCCTAGTCTATAAAAATAAAACCCCCCGACCTTGATCAAAACTTTCACATAAAAAAAAAAGACCAAATCCGTAGTTTTGAGAATCAAATTGAGACTTTTTTTGCAGAACAGTGAGCAACAGAATAAAAGTTTTTATTTTGCGGGAATTTCTGCAGGTGTACCAGAGTCTAGACAGAGAGCTGCAGAGGCACGTCAGTGTGCGAGACACACTGCAGCAGTGCCAGACCTGGCTGCTCAACATCCAGGAGGAACTGCAGCCGCCCGCACAAACGCCACGCTACCTGGAGGAGGCGCTGATCCAGGTAAGCACTTCACAGGGGCGGTTTTAGGATTCATTCCTAGCATGCATCTGATAAAAGTGGTGTGTCACTAACATTGTGTTGCTGGAACTGGATCTTCAGCTGAAGCAGGAGCGAGCTTTACAGGAGCAGGCCAGTACCTACCTGCAGCTGATCTGCTCCACCTGCGACCTGACGGATGAGAAGGTGCAGGCGACCGCCGTTAATATCCAGCAAGTCAAAATCCAGGTGAGTTACCACACACACACACCACACTTCAACGCTGTTTATGGACCTTCATGTCAGTTGCGATTGGTGGTGTACTTATATTTGGCGGTGTACTTGTATACCATTTACAAAGAACTAAATAGTTTTATTTTTAATAAGGATGTGGTCAAAATGCTGTGAGCAACCTTTTATAAGATAGTAGCTAATTTGGTTTGCGGTCACATATGGGTAAATTTGTACTTATCTTACCTGGATACCAGAAATTTATGACAACCAAACGTACCTTAAAATATCAACACCCACCAATGATTAATATAGAGCAGAGGAGTTTTTGATATGCTATAAATATTCAAACATCTGGCAACATAGAGACATTTATGCACAAATTTTTGTCAATCCAGATTGAAGAAAGGATGCTCGATACCCAAGAACTAACAGACAGCTGGAGGGAGATCGAAAGCCAGCGCTCCGATCTCGAGGCTCGTCTCCGAGAAGCTGAAAAGTTTCAGCAGAACATGTTGAGAAGACCAGCAGATCTTGAGCCAAAAGTCTCTCAGAATCAGCTCGACCAGGCTCAGGTAAGCGATCGAGAGTGAGTTTAATAAGATAACGTTTGTAGTAATCCGGGGGAACATTTAGAAACGTTTTGGTATTTGCATCTATAATTGTGACAAAATATGACCTGGTGGTATTTCCAGATCAGCTTTAGCTCTAAAACAAGTCAATAATAATAATGACTTGTTTATATCTTATTGTATAATTTCAGATACTGTAGGAACAGAAATGCATTATTATTTTCGTCTTATATGTAATGTGAATTAGTATTAATTAGTAAACTAGCTTTAATAGTTTATTTCCCCAAACACCATTACACCTACCTGGTAGTACAAACCTCTACTGTCACTTCAAATTTGGCAGAACTCCATCAATGCCTCCTGCAATCCATTTAAATACTATATTGCTGTTTCTTCTAAGAATATAACCCGAAATAATCTTATGTCTGAAATACAATAAAAAAAGTCATTTGATGGCTGATAAAATCTTCTCCACCCCCAGCCCAATACAAAAAGATCCGGCGTTCTACCACACTTTAGGAACCTCAACCCCCATAACAATCATTTCCAGAATGAACCATATAAATGCCATTCTTTAATGGTTCCTTGTTTTTTTTTTTGGTGGTTGTGGGTTTCTGGAAGATCTAATGGCTTTAGTGACTACCATCCTGGCAGGCAGCTTCAAATATTAATAAAGACCACCCTTCAGACTCTATGGCTAGCTGTAATTACGGATGTGTGAATTGATTTGTCCCTGTCCATAATTGCTGTCTCCAGGCTTGGTATGGTCATTGTGGGCTAAAATAGAGGATATTATGCTGCTGGTTATACTGTGAACAGTCAACAAGAAGAGCGATGAAAACTCCAATATCCTGAAACCCCCACCTATGCCAGCAAGTCGTCATTCCTGTTATAGATTTGATGAAAAGCCTTTTTGTGGTGATAATGTCCTTTATTTTTCTATAAAGGACTTTATCCAGGAGATACAAGCCAGGCAAACTGATCTTACCAGTCTGAGAGAGAGCATTGGTAGGCTGGTGCCAGCTCAGGATTCACCTGAGCTTGTGGAAATAGGGCGCTTGCGCAGATCTTGGTTAGAGCTTGCAAAACAGGCTGCAGAGCTTTTGGAACAAAGGGAGGAGGATCTCCAGAGGAGTGGGGATTATCAAGAGTGCCTCAGCATGGTGGAAGAGCTGTTTGACCAGTTGTCCAAGGAATGGGATTATCTGTCCAGGCATGTATCTAACCTTATTTACAACTTACCTTAATATAATTAATTGACCATTGAATGGGTTAAAAAGATTTGAATTTTCACCATTTTTTCATGTTAGCCATCTCAATAATTAAGAGTAAATTAAATTTTAGGGGAGATATGGAGAGCACTGCAGTGTGTTTAGATGCCTTGAAGAAGCTGTCCATAGATCTTCAAGACCAGAGGTGTGTATTAGAAGATTTGAGAGATAACAAGAATGGAATCCTGCCACGCCTTAGCCTCGAAGACAAGGATTTTGTCAAGGAGCAGGTAGGTTACCTGGAGCAACGTTGGACCCAAATGGAAATGCAGGTTGAACAGAAGATACAGGATACAATTAAAACTCTTGAAGACCTGAATCATTTAGAGGACCAGTTGCGGGAAATCCAAGAGTGGGCTGAGGTGCAAAGACCATCTCCTTCTGACATACTGAAAACCAGCCCACCTCCTGATCTTGCTCAGAGCTTTTTATTTGACCACTTAAGCTTTTGTGCTGAGCTGGAGGCCAAGCAACAGCTCATTAATCAATCTTTGTCTGAGGCAGACATACTTTATGCTCATCTAGGACTAAATGAGAAAAGGAGACTGCAAACCTTGGTGCAGGACGTTCAAGCTGAGGTAGAAACTCTTGCCTCAAAGGCAGCTCACCACCGAAAAAGCCTTAGTAAAGTATTTACAGAGCGGACACAGTTCCTCCAGGCCTTGGACAGGGCAGCAGGGTGGATCAAACAGCAAGAGCAGAGGGTCCTTTCAAATGAGCATGTGGCACTCTTGCCAGATGAGCTCTTCAAGCAGATGTCTATTTGCAAGAACATATGTAGCAGCCTGAAAGCATATCAAGTGGAGCTGACCTCACTTTGGACACAAGGAAGGGAACTGGTAAAGGATACAACAGAGGATAAGAAAGTGGAGACCTTTCAAAGGCTTGAGGAGCTCCAAGGAACTTATGAGATGTCCCTCCAAAAATGCACACATCATTTGCAGCACTTGGAGAGAGCACTTGTTATTCGAAAGTATTTCAAAGTAGATCTGGATAGAATCTGCGAGTGGTTGAGAAATGCAGAATCAGCCACATTCCCTACAATAGATCTTAACCAAAACGATATGGAGCTGCAGAACCAGTTAGTCAAATACCAGCAGATTTTGGATCATACCTCAGCATATGAGAACCTATTACTTATTGTCCAGAGGGCAGGACAGGAAATTATTCCTACCTTAAATGAGGTGGACCACTGCTATCTTGATGAAAAACTTAATGGCCTTCCGCAACAATACAACGCCATTCTTTTGTCAACCAAAGAAAAGCGGGACAGGATCCACCGAGTAATTCTGGAGCGCCGGGAATTGGAGTCCCTCACTGAGACAACACGTAAAGCTTTGGAGGAACTTCATGAACAATGTGACACCTTAAAGAAACAATCAACTAGTTCAAGTCTTGAAGATGGAGACAAGTTGTACAGTGACTATGAAGCGATCCAGAATAGCCTTTTAAACCATTTCCAGGCAATGAATGAGTTAAAGAATAAAACTCACAGTTTCCATTGCACAGGACAAGAATATGCCGGTGAAGTCATTGACCAGCTAGCAAGTCTTCAACAATCAACAAAGGAAAAAGTCAAACAACTCAATTGTACTTTGAATGTATTAAATGACTACAAGTCCACAATCGCAACAATGGATAGTGGCATTAATGCCGTTAAAATACATCTGGATAAACTTAATTCTGAGAAGCAGTTAGATGCCATGGAAAGATTATCGAAACTGCACAAAATGGCCAAAGAGCTAGACGAGATTACTTCTTATTCTGAAGGACTGACTGGAAACAAAGTGGAGTTCGGCCAGACCTTTGATACCCTTAAGACTCAGGTTTCCGTTAAAGAGACACAGCTTCAAGCCTTGAAGTCAGTCGTATCCAAATGCATAGAAGAATGTGAAGAATGTGTTGAGAGCAAGTCTAACTTCCAAACTAAGATCAAAGAAAGCTTGCTGTGGCTCAAGACAGTTAGGGAGGATCATCAACGTGTGTTTACTCTTCAAGAAATCAGTGTTCTTGTTGTCCAGGAGGAGATGAGATCGGTAGTCGCACTTCAGAGAGAAATCAAATCTAGATTCCAACTGCTGAAAACTTTAAGCCAAAATGAGAGGAAAAGGTACAAGACCTCCCACCAGCCTTTTCCAAGTGACACGGATGCCTGTTTGAAGGACATTGCAGACTTGCAAAGCGGGGTTCAGGAATCTCTCGAAATCAAACAGGTAGGCATGTGCATATTTATAGTACATTGCATTTCTTAGATTTCTGGCCCTCATAAGGGTTTAATCTGTGCCTACAATGACGCACTGTTTACCTACAGGGTGTCTTGCAGTCAGCATTATCTTTGCTTCAATTGTACCAAAGTGCCTTGAAGTCTATATGCCAATGGTTTGAAGATGCAGATACTGTCCTAAGGAAAGAGAACCAGGATGTAAATTTAGAAGAACTTACAGAGAGCCTGAAGGAACTTGAAAAGGTTTTGAACCAAGAACCGACCATCAAGAAGGCGATTCAGGATATCGAGGGCATTCTTTCTAAAATGGAAGGCTTTGTCAAATCTGGCGTTGTTATGAAACTTAAAGAAGGGCATGAGACCACTTGTCAAAAGAGTTCTGAGCTCATGCAACAGCTGAGATGTCACCAAGAAACCTTAAGCAGGTAACTTCTGGACTGGTTTATTGATATGATTGGCGAACATTCTTTTCAACATAAAGAGTCGTGGCTCATAGTCTCATGGCCGATGTTTCAGATTAGAATATTGTATCGATTGTGTTTTTCCAGATGTTCCTCTCAGTGGACGGCATTTTGCAAAGATCGAGAAGCGCTTATAAATGAACTGAGTGAAGTTGCAAGGATATTGGCTGAGTTTAAAACTCCTAAATCAAGCTCTCTTCATGAGGCAGAGTACAAGCTTCGGTTCCATCAGGTCCGGTTCTATTTTCCTCCATAATTGTTTTTTGTGCACTTTATTCGATTCATGTTTTAACCAATTCTCTTGTCTTTACAGGATGTGGTGATCCTGCTTGAGGCTTGTTGGGATAAATTGACAAAACTGAAAGAACAGTCAGGGAAGTTTGCTCTGAAGTCTGTGTCCAGTGCCGCGGCTTGTCATACGGTCTGTGCGCTAGACCAGCGATGGGCTCGGTTAAGCGGTGTAGTTAAAGCACAGGGAAAGGCCCTGAAGGACACGGTGCATGACTGGAGACACTTCATTGAGAAGGTAAGATAGCAACACTTATAGAGTCAAAATAATTTACCCCTCTAATTACTTAATAAGCCTGGCGTAAAGCTGTAAAAAGGGGAGATTACGAATAATAATAACATGCCATAAATTGACCATAGGGATCTGCACCCATCCATCCACCCCTTTATCCAGCTATATACAGATGAACAAAAGTTACGTTCGCGCGACTTAAGAATTTTCCACTTTACGTTGCCCTGCGGTATGGGGGACGGCACCCATAATATAGAATCCGTATCGTTAAATTATACCATCTTTCCCTTGATTAACGTGAGCATCACTTCTAGAACTCTTAATGCAGCAAGATATTGTGAATATTCCAGGCTTCTGTTACACGTAGATCCATTTCAATATCTTCCATCATGCCACCTAGATAATCATCATATTAGTCTTTTTATTCTATTGCCTTATTTTATTCTCTGGCACATGGCAGGTACATACTGTTGTTTAAAGCCAGTGGTCTTGATGTTCTAAAAAAAATTATGGCCTTGTAAAAAGAATATTTTTTAATATCCCAAATTACAGAAAATACATTTAGTTAATTCTCATCTACAGTGATACAGTGAGTCATTCCGCTTTCCTGCCTTTTTTTTTTTTCGTCTTGGTCGTGGTCGGGGTTTTGGAAATGATGCAACGTTTGGTAATAACCCAGCACCCTATTCATGGTTTCGGGTGGAAATTGCCAGCCTTCCCCAGTGCTCATAAATTTTACCACGTTTCTTAGGAAGTGATGTAATTAGGAAGAATCGTGAATTCCAGTGTATGCATTTTGCATTTCACCATTTTGCATTTGTGTGCATCGATGAATTCATATTAGTGCCTCAGTTTCTTACACGTCTTTTGTGTTGGTGCCATGCTCGATTTTTTTTTACCCTTTTTGTCCAGTTCAGCTGGTATGACACCGGTTTCTCAGGATGGCTTATTTCTGTCGCACGGCTTTATGGTGCACAGAGGGAAGCGAAATGTCACGTACCAAAGGTTCTTCCTCATTAAGGAAAATCATTGCGTTGCTTTCATAACCGAACAATCGTTCTCCAAGCCTTAGAGAGGAGGCTCGCGTCTGTGCGACTAGGACGAGTTATTATCTTCAGATATTATATTACTCTCCTATCCTAAACGATGCTTTATTACATTTTCTTTTGTAGGAAGTGTTTCCGAGAGGCACCAGGGAACGTTCTGCATTATTCCGAATATTCAGGCTGCTCAGACCGTGTTTATGTCTGCAGTTTGTTTTCAGATGAGATAATGATGCCGCTGTTTATTCGTTCCTCTCTTTCCTCATCTTGTAGAAAACATTTATCTACACATGAAGCAACTTTACATGAAAGATTTGGGTACAGCTGCGCCAAAATCGCATACTTGTATATAGTATGTGAAAAACTGTACAAGTGGCGAGTAGTATGTCTGAACTCATAGTATTTTGGTGGGGAAGCAAATAGTATATCAAGCGGTAGCTCAGCGTTTAAGGTGTTGTACTGCTGATCTGAAAACCGGGGTTCGATTCCCAGCGCCACCGAGCTACCACTGCTAGGTCCCTGAGCAAAGCCCTTAACCCTCAACTGCTCAGTTGTAAGTTGCTCTGGATAAGACTGTCTGCTACATGCTGTAAATGTATCTGTCATACGACGTTATAGCTGCTCAAAAATGTAGTGTTTAATGATGATAAGCAAGTGCCATTTACCCACAAGGAACACCGTTTTTTTCCCTTAAGTATTGAAAGCTACTGTAAAAGTTTGAAAAGTGCCGCCATTTTGTAATGAATATAAAGAAATGTAAAGTCGTTTCTCCCGCGGGCGCATGCGTGCTTCAGTATCCAGGTTTTTTATACTGCTGCGATATCTCTGCTTATCGTGTTTATGCCCCTGGTGTTACCTGTAGATGGAGAAGATGAGGTCAGTGTCTGAGGACCTGCACAGCCGAGTTCCTGACAGCGTGCTGGAGAAAGCAGCCAGCACCGTGGCCTTACACAACCTGTTAGAGTACCACGATTCCTTTAGCCGAGAGGTGGAGAGGGAGAACAGCGCCTTGACCCTTCTCAGACACCATGCCCTCCACCTGCTCCTCCACTCAGATATGTGCACCAACCAAACAAACCGGCTTGGCAGGCAACCTACCACGCCTCTCAGACAGCTGACCACGCCCATCAAGCAGCAGACCACGCCCATCAAGCAGCAGATTACACCGAGCATTCCCAAGCCGTCATCGTCAACCAGCAACCAATCAAACACATCCAGTACACACTCAGTCACACCCACTACACACTCGGCCACACCCACTACACACTCCATCTCACCCACTACACAATCAGCCACACCCATTACACACTCAGCCACACCCATTACACACTCAACCACACCCACTACACACTCAACCACACCCACTACACACTCAACCACACCCACTACACAATCAGCCACACCCACTACACAATCAGCCACACGCATTACACACTCAACCACACCCACTACACAATCAGCCATGCCCACCCGCCACTTAGAGTCATCTAGCACAGCACCTGTCAATCATCTGGCACCACCCACTCAGCAGGCTAATAAACCCGGCAGTGAAGATGTATTCTGTCTGCAGGAGATTGAAGCAATGCAGGAGAAATATGAGAGGTACTGGTAGCAATGGCATGTATCGGCTGCCCAGTGTGTATTTTGAGCTGATCTGAAATAAACTTAAACGAAATTTGCAAATACATTAGAATTAAAATGCTGTGATAATATTTTTATTATAGTAAGTTATTTACATAAAGTTGTTTTATTGCGTGACTACATCACGACGTTATTATTTCAGCCTGCTGCAAAAGGTGTGTGTGAGCCGGCAGCAGGTGCAGGTGGAGCTGCTGGAGCGAGACGAAGTGGAGAGGGAGCTGGGACTCGTTAAAGGATGGATCCAGGACACACAAGGCCTGTTACTTAGCCCTACAGCTGACCTGGACACCCTGCTTTCTGACCTGGAGGTAAAAAGGAATTAATGCTCTGGTATGGCGTATCATAATGTGCAGCTAAAACCAAAACTCAGGTGAAAATTAACTAGAAATGGCCCCCATTTTAAATAGACACTTTTTTGTCTTTCTGTCTGAGATCATTCCGATTGAAATATTCCGGTTGAGTTTACATGAGATGTGATTATTCCGAACTGGTGTTTAAATGTATCCGTCTGTGAAAGAAAGTCCATAATAAGGACTGGTGAGAGGTGGCAGAGTGGTTAGCACTCCGGCCTCACAGTAAGAAGGTCAGCCATGGGTTCGATTCCCGTCCAGGGTGTTTCTGTGTGGAGTTTGCATGTTCTCCCTGTGCTTGTGCGGGTTTTCCCCAAGAACTTAAGGTTACTAACGTAACCCCGGTTCTCTGATAACATGAGTGAGGTATCTCACTATGGGAACGCCTCAGG
>JAOUQX010000028.1:7527131-7550472 GCA_028566295.1 Liobagrus marginatus
TCAAGGACCCAATGATGGCAGCATGTCTGGAGCGGGGCTCGAACCCCCGATCCTCTGATCACTGACTCGGAGCCTTACCCACTGAGCCACCATCTAGCCTCCACTAGCATTTGTCAGACGCTCCCTTATTCAAAACGACTTCCATTAAACTCATTTTTATCCACCCGAGCAGTAGAGTATTAAGGGCCTTGCTCTGGGGCCCCCGAGGTGACCGCTTGCAATCCTCTGATCAGCAGTCTAACACCTTAAAGGGGGCCATGAATTGATTAATCAGATTATTTGTTGTTTCAGAACTGAAAACATTCTTGATAGTGTTGATGTATTGGATAGATAGGTTATAGATATAAAATAATATAAAAATATTGTGTGTATATATAGCATAAAATAATTTTGAAAAAGCCTGTTCATGACCCCTTTAACCACTGAGCTTCCACTTAAGTCTTATTTAGATTTATTACAAAAATTCTTCCATTAGAGGCCACTGTGATAATCGAACCGTGACTTCGTATCATGATACGGATATTAGTAAATATCAGCTATTTTTCATGGGTGTGTGTCTATTAAAATGAATGCCGTTTCGGATTTCACTACACCTAGGAAATTGAGGACATAATAACGAGCCACCATATTGATTTAGTCTTCAATAGTCACTACATATCGCAACAATCCAAGTACATTTTACGGGCTTCATGTCTACTAACAATCATATTGGTTTAAGCGAAATGCGAATGCTAACGTTAGCTTGTGTTGACTCTGCTACTTGGACCGGGTGTTTTTGGTTGAGGTGTTAAAGCACTGAATTCGTACTGTTGTGGTTCGTCCGTTCTGTCTTACAGTAAACACACGGTACGGAGTTTTCTTTCTGTAACAGAAAGTCATCTGTGTTTATATTACGTGCCCTAAGTTTAGCGGTTGCGTTAGTAGTAGCTAGTCGGGAGTTACTCAAAGCATCGTTTCAGCCCTACACTGATGTAAATACATGCTCTATGATAAGTTTGTTTACTTATTTAATCGGCATAGAGTTCCATCTTCGTCTGCGTCCTTCATCTCAGTCAAACATCATCTCCCCCCTACATTTTCCCTGTCTAATTATAGCCTTATAGAAATCTTCCTTCATCACTCCTCCCCGGGAGTCTTTTCCTTTCCTTCTGGCCCCTTGAGAAAACGACTCCAACTAACTGAGTTTTAAATGTTTGATTATTGTGGGTCAATATGAAAGCTACACATAACCACCCTCTGGGTTTTCTCATGGAGCAAACATCCTGGTCCATGCCTCACAGCCTCGGATCCATACACGTGTGTTGTCGTATACAATCGGCTTATACCCCACGTCATGTGTGTTTTTAAATAGATGTAAACTATAAACTGGGTTTTTTGTGTGTCCATTTCGCAGTGCGTTTCGTATCGAGTGTATTGTACGTGTGTGTTTTGTGTGCGAGGTTGTTGTTTTTTGTTTTTTTTCCCTCCCCTTCATTGTGGTCGTCAGCATACAGGAAGCTGACTCGTCATCTCTGCTCCCCGTCTGTGTAGGTGGAAGTATGGAGCTGGCCAACCATGGGCTTATCCTCCTGCAGCAGCTCAACGCGCAGAGGGAGTTCGGGTTCCTGTGTGACTGCACGGTCGCCATCGGCGACGTCTTCTTCAAAGCGCACAAAGCCGTACTGGCCGCCTTCTCCAACTACTTCAGGATGTTGTTTATTCACCAAGACAGGTAACTCAAATACTTTTTAGTTCTGGTGAATTCTATACTTTAAATTATTTCTAAGGTTAAAAACATACACAGTAAAGGAATAAATGTGCACGAATTTGTAAGCGTACGCTAGCAAAACCCACCCCCACCCCCACCCACCAGCATTTCTCCGTATCACATCCTCTACCACCAGTGAGAGCGAGGGCTAACACGTGCTTCCCCTCATACATGTGAAGGCAGCTAGCTAACCGCAAAGTTTTCAGCGCCACCTTGTTCTGCTTCACGAATTCCGAGCAAATCTGGCGCTTTTAGATCGTTATTAAATATGGTAACTCCCCAAAACGGTAACGTGGTGGAGACGGTTGGATTTTACTAAACAAAGTTATCATTTTCCTCTTAAAGAACGGCGAATTGCCAAAGATGTTACATGCTTCAGAGATACAAATACAGGAAGTCCCCTACTCACGATAACGTAAATAAAAAAAATAACACGAATAACGACCTGGCCCAGCCTACACAGGAGGCTTTAAAAATGGTGATCATGTAAAATAACAACATGGCCCAGACTACCCAGGAGGCGTTAAAAACGGCATTTTTAAGGCCCAGGAGGTGAAGTAAAATAGGGAAACATAAGATAGTTTTACAACTTTGTAATAGTTTTAATCAATTATAAAAGTTTCTATAATAGTTTTTTATCGCGTCGTTAACGTCATCGTAAAGTTGAAAAAATTTGATTTAACATTAGTTACTAAAGAAGTCATTTTTAATTACTAAAAGTTGCAGCTTTCATAGTTTATTAAGTTATTGAGCGTTTTGCATGCAAGTCCTTGTGGAGCAGCTGTTGATATAGCAACAATAACATCTAAGGAGAGCGAGACGTGCCAGAGCCGCTGTTAAAAAGGCTTCATAAACCGCTCCTGACCAATCAGAATTTAGAACTGAACAGCGGCGTGTTACAGGGAAATGTTGTAGATATTGGAAGCAAGTTAGTTCAAGTTATTTTATTTGCACCACAGGGCTACTTAACTACAAGTGATCTCAGATAATCTTAAATCATCTGTACACCCGGAATTTCTACATAGTTTACTTGTTCGCGTGGGACAAACACCTCGGAGTCAGTGCCGCATGACCCGCATAAACAAAAATACCCATCTGACAGCAGTCTGTGGTCAGAAAGTGGAGCGCTCGCGCCGCATTCACGCTAAAAACAAATCACATGACATACAGGTGCATTGAATTCCACGGGTCTGGCTGAAACGAAAACTAGTTTATGCTAACAAGCTAGTATGACCACTATACTAACAGCTCCTACACAAGTCTTTGCATAATCTAATAAATAATCTGATCGGTTCCCAGTTACTTTTGATTATTTGATGGTTTTCATTGAGCTCATGGTGGGTTTTGTGGGTTTTTTCCTTTTTCTTTTTTTTTCTGTCCTCCAGCGACTGTGTTCGTTTAAAGCCCGCAGACATTCAGCCTGATATCTTCAGCTACCTCCTCAACCTGATGTACACTGGTAAACTGGCCCCCCAGCTGATCGACCCGGCCCGGCTCGAGCAGGGTGTGAAGTTCCTACACGCTTACCCCCTCATCCAGGAGGCAACCCTAAACAGCCAGTCCACCTTCTCTCATCCTGAACCCAGCATCCGGCTAAATACCTCCCTCTATGGCATCCAGATATCAGGTCAGCAGTCCGGAACGCAGTCCAGCCGTCTGTCCACCAGGAGGCAGCCTTCACCCGTTGACTCGGATACTGCGGGCACACTGAACGGGAAAGGTTCAAACGCAAATGCGTCTCTGCCTTCCGGATCCAAAGTGCAGCTGGACATGGAGGTTGAGGCACCGGCGATGATCAGTAGTCAGTTTGGGAAAGAATCTTCTGAAGCAGATGTGTCGTCTGGGGAAAGCGCGTCTTTCTTGACAAGCGGGAACCCCAACACCATCCTCCACGTGAAGCCCAGCATCATGAAGCGAAGCGCCTCCTTCCGGAAGCACTACACCTGCCACATGTGCGGCAGTCGCTTTAACCAGCGAGCGGCTCTGAGGGAACACCTGCACTGGCACGCCCAGGCTATAGCGCCTCTAATGCTGGAGTCCGGAGGTGCGACTTCCCCCATTCTTCCCGGAGGAGCCGCAACACCCGAGGTTGAGGAAGTTCTCACGGGGTTTGGAGCATCCGCAGCCACTCCCATCATGGTGGACGTGGACGTCGAGCAGCCGTTATCTGGATTGAAAGTCTCTCCACGTGCCGAGACGGCCGTCTCGGTTCCTTCCGCCTCTGGAACATGCGCGGCTCAGCCTCAAGCGGACACGCCTCCTCCGTCCGACATCGCCGACATCGACAACCTGGAAGGCGCGGCAGACATCGAGCGTGAAGTGAAGAGACGGAAGTATGAGTGCCCCACCTGCGGACGCAAGTTCATCCAGAAGAGCCACTGGCGTGAACACATGTACATTCACACGGGAAAGCCGTATCGCTGCAGCGCTTGCGGAAAGAGCTTCTGCCGAGCCAATCAGGCGGCGCGACATGTCTGCATGAGCCAAGGGGCGGAGTCGGCGTTCACTATGGTAGATCGGCAGAGCATGGAGCTTTGCGCCGCGGACGACTCCAGCCAGATGGAGGCCTTGTTTCTGGGCTCCTCGGGAAGACCGTACAAGTGTAACGTATGCGAAATTACCTTCAACAACCCCAACGAAGTAATCAAGCACGTGTGCTTTAACCAGGGCACGGCGTCGGAGGGATGCACCTCGGGAACGCCGGCGAGCGGGGTGGCCAAAGACGAGGGATCCGATGTGTCCAGTGGATCTTCAGTGACTGTCATTAAAACAGAGGACGTCCTAATCGATGAATAAAACCACCGTTTTATATCGACGGATGATGTTTTTTTCCCTTTATAAACATTACAGTTAGCGTAGACTGTTTGTTTTGATGTACGGCTATCAGTTTTTCCACTGAATTAGAATGAGTTTTGTTACACCGTGAATTATTATATTTTTTTTCTTGCTCGGTGGGTAATTCAGGTCACTCAATGTTGCATGTTGTGGTTTAAGCCTTTCCTCTTTGTAACCGTCAACAGGAAGAGGAAGTAGTGAATTGCAATAACCCCACCTAAGGTGCAAGCGTTTTTGGGGCTTGTGTCCTTCTGCGAGCCAAAAACATCACAAAAACGTTTGACATTTAAAGGCTAACCAGCAGTACGTAATTGTCAGTATCTTCCATGTAATTATTAATACTATTATTATTATTATTACGTTATTATAATTATTTCCTCCGACCAATGAGAGTTAGAGGAACTCTCTAACAAGCTTTTCTGATTAACCCCCACCCCCGGACGCACAGATACTCGTACCCTTTTTTGTACAATCGTGAATAAAATAGTGACACGTTTCCCTTTAGTCCACCATAATAAAATTTAAATTAAAATTAAAATTTGATTTGAGTCAAATTTAATTGTCAGAATAATGACAAATTAGAGAAGTTACTCCAATTAACGATAAAGTATTCATTATTTTAAACAATACAAAGATTTGTGGCAACAAAATTCCACACCCTTTTATTTAATAAGTCTAAAAACCATTTACAGACGTTATCTTTTTTCGTAGTATAATTTTCTTTTTTTAATTTACTTTTTTTTTTTATTTATCTCTCGACCCGTTACACGATAACATTATGGGTGCATCTAATCATGTATCAGAATCTGTGTGTGTTGAGAAATGTTATTGTTTCATCGCCTGTTTGTTTAAAAAAAAAAAAAAAAAAAAAGTTTTTAAAAGCTTTCATTTTGTTTTCAATGAACTTTTTTTTTTCCTTCCAAATTTTTATATACAGTTCTCTATATATATACGAAAAATATTTTATAATACAAATGTATATTGCATAAAGGGCATTAGGGCGTAGAATATAATCGGTTTTTAGTGGAGCATGAGCGGATGCCATATTAATATTTTAATTGTTTTTTTTTTTTTTCTCATTTGCTGTTGCTTATGATGCGCTCCTTGTTCCAAGCACTGAAACTTAGGGACCTGACTACTTCTGATGAACTTTATAGTTCCGTAGCGTTCTGTAGGGTTATAGATTAGCAGCGGGTCAAATGTACACAAATAGAAACAATTAGTTCGACGCAACAAATATGGAATATTTTTATCGAGTCTTTTTTTTTTTTTTTTTTTTTTTTTTTTTTTTTTTTTAAATAGATTGCTTCAGTAACAAGATAACAGGACCGTTGTTTTTAAAAAGTATTATTTTCCTCGACTTTGTTTCCTTGTTTGTTTTTGGTTTAGTCCAGGGATCGAATTTGTGAATTGAATGACTACTGATTGGTTGAAGGCTGGGATTTTTAATGTCTCCTGACGTTCCTTTATTTTCGACTTCTTGTGGTCGCGCTTGTACAGAAATAACTAACGATAGGCCATGCTTTTGTATTTTATTTTTTATACCGTTAGGTATTTCATCATATGCAACTTGCTTATGTATTTTGTTTCAAGGCAGTTAAAGAGGAGGGGGTTAAGGGTCCTGACTCCCCAACCCCCAACCGCCTTTCCCTGTAAATGCACAAACTCCAAAGCGAAGGCAAATGTACTGAATACTGTGATCTGAAGCTCCTCAGGAAATGAACAACTGCCTCAGAATAAATGTGATTTGTGATTGTCGATATCGAACAATAAAAACCTTTGTTTTTGGCTTTTTTTTTTTAAATTAAATTTCTTATGACTTTAATCGAAATCATTTCTATATGGTAGACAAACTGATTAAACAACAATAAAGTGACTCCACACAGCAGTAATTAATCAATTTCTTACGTGTGTTTTATCTTTTATAACTCACTGTAACGCCCTCACTAACAAGCCCCGTCCCTAGAAAGTTAAAGAAATGTTTTTGGTTTTTTGTAAGTTGAATAACTAAGCATGCAGACACATTTATTTCTTTTTAAAGCATAAAAACCTTTTACAGTAAACAATTTTTTTTATATAAATGTTTTGTTTTAATTTAACAATTTATTTTTGTACAAATGTTGAGATTGTCTGGAAAAAGTAAAAAAAAATAATAATAACTATCTTTTTTTATGAATTATAAAACAGTGAACTGTCTAGTAAATGTTTTCTGATAAGGTAAGTGTTGGGTAAGTTAGCTAACATTTCACTTAACAGACATTTCACTCAGCAGTTTGATCATTTGGAAGCCCTTTTTAAGGAACCAACTGCAAGTTGGATTATTTGAGCACAAATGAAAACAATTATTATTGTTATTAATAAATAATAAGGCCTTGCGGTAACCACTGTTGTCTGATCAGCTTGGAGGTAATCTCCTTCACGCATGATTTTAAATACTACTTAAAAACGTACGTTTTTTCCCCCAAAGCCAGGCAACAATTACTAAACTTAGAGGCCGTAGTGGTGCACGCCATTTATGAGCCGTTTGGCTTTCCATATTTTCCATTTTTTTGGGACTTTTTTTTTCTTCCTGATTCTTAACTACCATGTGTGTGTACAGAAGAAGCAGCAGCAGCTTTGTTTAGTCATCTACATGTACAAGTTGTCATCCACTATCCACCAGGGGGCAGCAGTTATTAAAGGATTATTAAGACAAGTTTAATCACCTTTTTTCTACTAATTCTAAACACAAAAGAAATTAGCATTGTACATGTTTAAAAAAATAGAAATATTTAAAAAGCTAAAATGTCTAGAAAAATGTAACAAAACGTCTGTTTAAATAAAAATGTTAAATTCGAAATGAATGATTTTTATAAAGGAAAAGCGAACACGTGAATTAAGTTTAATTATATGTTTGAATATTTTTTAAATGTTTTAAAAAAAGTAAAATTTTAATGTCAGTTATAAAAAATGTCTAGAAAAAAATGAAAAATGTTGCATATCTTCTTTTACAATTTGCAAAGTTTCTATTTTTAAGCAAGTACAATGATAATTGCGTAATGAGAGGGAAAATACTCTTTAAATCTTTTTTTTTTTTTGCAATATTAATATATACACAAACACTTTTTAGAGCTTGGTAAAGAAAACACGAACATGGCTTTACAACGCTAACTTTTATTTAAATGAAATATAGACACGGTTCTGTATCCGTACTATTAACAGCTTTGCGAATAAAAAAACCCAGAGATCATGCTACATAACACCGAACGCTCTCATTGGTTATTTAATATTACAGTATGATTGAAGATACACAGTTATACAATTTGTACAAATGTTAAGAAGCTTCACAGTAATTATTTAAAAAGCAGAGGACGGGATGATAGAGCATTCATCGATTAGTTTTTTTTTTTTTGTCTGTTTCTTTTTCTATTTTATCAAAATAAAGCATCTTTGCAGGAAGTCTTGCATCGTCTAAATTAGAAACTTCTGATAGTCGCTGTGGCGTCAATAAGAACGAGACTTTTTTTCTGTTGCGTTGTAAGGATCAGCAGGATCACCAAAGAAATATGAATTTAAAAAACTTAAAGGTGAAAGATGCGATGCTTTGCATATACACACCAAGTTTACAATTCTCAGCTTTGATACGTTCAGATCTCATGCGTCAAAAGCGTCAAAAGATTTCTTTTAGCGTCAATTGTGAATAAATTGTTATGAAAAGTGTTCACTGGAATGGGAAATATTGTTAGTCTATGATACACAAATTAAAAACAAACGCTTTTAGCGTAATATGAACAATGTATAAAAAACAAAACACCACACAAACACATTGTGAATTCCATTGAAAAACTAAATAAAACACTGGCTTCCAGTAGAGGGCGCCAATGCGCTCGGTAATACTACGTTTGAATATTTAGTAGCTAAAATAAGGAAAGAATACATACTGTGCTTCACGTGCCACTGAACAGTGCTGTCAAATCTCATTCATTACCACAGCTCGGATCATTCATTCACATATTAAAGGTGAAAGCAGTGTTTTACTGATAAACTTCACAAATATGGGACTAGACATACGTGTGTGTGTGTACAGTAGGAATGGAAATGATTATCCTGCTTGCAGAAATGCTCCGACACTTAACTGCACACGTGTACCATGATTCCTAAGGAAAAGGTTATAATTTAAAAAAACAAAAAACAAAAAAAAAACCTTGCGCAGGTGGGTGACGTCATCTGTTTCTGGGTCGTTCGGATGACGGAATATTTTAGATATAAATACAATATGTAAGAAAAGATCTCTCTCTCTCACACATACACACACACGAACAAACACGCATTTCTCTCCATCAGACAGCTCAAAGGTGGCTCAAACTCAAAAAAAATTATATTATGGGATGGATGGATCTCTGGTTCATTCTTCTGCTTCCGAATCTTGTACAGGAGCTTCAAGTACAACCGCGTGCAGCCTGTACGAGACAAAACACACAAAAAGTGCTGAGTATGTTTCAGACCTGTCAGTTGTTTAAAATAAATAATTATTCATTGTTATGACTTTAAATAATTTTGACATTTATTATTATATATTACAAATGATTAATTATAAAAAGTTTGTATTAAATGTGTTTAAAAAATTTTTTTTGACATGGCAATTATTTAAGTTAAAAAGCTAAATTAAATGTTTAATTTGTACTGTTTAAAAATATATGAAATGTCTAATAAGTAAACATAATTTTTTAAATAGTTTTTATAAATATTTTTTAAGCATTTAAAAAAAGTTTTTTTAAAAATGTAAAACGTAAGTAAAGCGATAGATTTCTTATGTGCAAAAATATAACTAGTTTTATAAATGTAAATGTTTGTTTTTAAATGCCTGGTTATATTATATGAAACATATTGAACATCTAGTGGCCAATCATATTGTAGAATTCAGCAGAGCTATAAAATTAAAATGGCTAAAGACTCGCTTTCTCTGTCTCGTGTCTCTCATAGCTCGCACTCGCAGTCAGACGTGTTATCATGTCTAATTCAGACTGCCTGATTAAACTCCTCTCTTTCTCTTTCTCTTTCACCTCTTGGCTTCCTGTCTTTTCCCCCTCGCTGTTATTTATGACTCAGCAAGAGACAGAGCAAGTGAGAGCGCAAGAGAGAGAGAGAGAGCGCGCAAGTGAGCGAGAGCCCAAGAGAGAGTGCAAGAGATAGAGCATAAGAGAGAGCGCAGGGGAGAGAGAGAGAGCATGAGCGAGAGAGGATTCTGTGATTTTCATGACAGAGAGGGAGAGAGAGAGAGAGCGAGAGGGCATGAGCGAGAGAGGATTCTGTCATTTTCATGACAGAGAGAGAAAAAGAAAGAGAGGGAACCCGGAAGAGGAAGAAAAAGAAACAGTAAGAAATAGGGGCAGAGAATGCGCAAGTGAAAAAATTAAGAGAGAGTAAGACAGAGAGATGGAGAGAGATGGAGTGATACTAGGAGAGAGACAAAAACAGATTGCGAGAGAAAAAAGGGAGATGGAGAGAGAGAGAGGATTCTGCACCAACCCCCTGCTGCACTGCTATAATTTACCCTCGGCTGCACCACCGCAGTGCTGCATTATCACTCATCAAACATTTAGCATCACACTCGTCTCCTCTCCACCTCCATCTCTATCTCTTTTTATGACCCTAAACCGTCCTGCTGTCCCTTCCACATATTAGCGTTCTTTTCAGTCTTTGTTTTTATTCTTTCTTCCGCTGCCAAACTTGCTAGAACATTTCAAATGTTTGTATTAAATTCACCCTGGAAGTCTACAGTATTTCTTTATGACAAAAGTAAAACTAAAAACCAGGGACAAGTCTAAAATATAAAGCCCCACCCTTTAGTAAAAACAACCAATCGCCTTACAGGTAAAGACATTAATGCCATGCAAAATGATCTAGGCAGCTAGTTAGTTCGTTGTAAGCACACGTTTTTATCACTTGGTGGCCGGCCGATGCATTAAAAACCCAGTTATTAGGGGTCGCACAAGCCAGTGCGCACCCTAGTGCTGGTCCTAAGCCCGGATAAATGGTACGGTTGCGTTAGGGAGGGCTTCCAGTGGAATAAGCATGCCAAGCCAAATATGCGGATGATCCGCTCTCGCTAGCCGTAACGTGGGCCGTCGAAAAGAGGTGCAATTTTGACACTGTTAAACATCAGTCAAACCTATCAAAGGTTACGTTAACAAATTACTATTAGCATCAGAACCCATGCCCACAAACCATTGGTTGAACATCTGAAGCATTAGCTTTTGGAATTTTTAACACTACCCTGGTAGACGGATTTCCAGGAAAACGTGTGAAGTTGAACGAGCTGAACAAGATGATCTGTGATTGGTCGCTTTACATGTCAGTTAAGTATTTTCTTAGACATTCAAAGCTGCTATGGAGACCAGACCTACTTCTTTTAGTTTACATTTATAGAATTTAGCAGGCACCCATAGCCAGCGTGACTTACATTTATCTTACTTATACATCTGAGCAGTTGAAGGTTATGGGCCTTGCCAAGGGACCAAGCAGTGGCAGTGGTGGTGCTGGGAATTGAGCCAACAATCATCCGGTCAGCAGGCTAACATCATAACTACGCATTTGTGTTCTGGCACTGTGCTAACACTCATGGTCCAAAAAGCGCTCCATCGCTCTACTGAAGATGTGTTCAGCTTTTTAAATGATATTTTAGTTTTCAGAAGAACTTTATGGAAGACGTAAGAATTCGCGCTTATCGGCCGTCTCTTTTCAAGTCAGACATGTTCCTTGACACAGTTGCCTGACCACATACGGGCGGCTTTGATGAAGGGAAGAGAAAAGGAGAGTGCGTGTGTAGTGAGGAACATGTGAGGGAATGAATTATAATCAGCCTTTCAGCACAAGTTCATCTCTCCTTCACACGGCGTCCCTTTAAAAGGCAGTCTACAAAGCGAGGGGTCAGGCTGCGGCATTCCTGCTTTGATATCAAAGGTCTCTTGGTTACTTATACCTCGAACAAAAGCGTTTTCATTTCACGAGTCGGCAAATCCACCAGTAATAAAACTAAGGTCCATTGATGTGTTTAAAACGGAATCCAGAGGAATTTTGAAACAATATACAGACTTTTGTTTATTACTTTCTGTGGAACACCTTCCAGGAAGTCCAGCGATGCAAATTGTGTCACTAACGTGGCCAGGATCTAGAACGTGCTTGTGACTTTATTTAATCAAAACCCCTAGCAACAAACCTAGTGGCTTATTAAGGCAAGACATTACTGAATGTAAACTGAATGAGTTGAGTTAGAACGTCCATTCGACTCTCCATTTGACTCTACAGCATCCGTACCATAATCCAAGATTAAGATGTGGTCAGCATTACTGTTGATAAATTTTGACACATAATGCCCGGCACTAATATGCATATTTACTGATTGTACACACTGGTTGGTGATTGGGGTCAATAGTCATTAGCAAGTTGTTGTTGAGAATATTGGGCTTTGTAAATAGAACACATTGTCTTTAAACATTGGTGGCATGTCGAGTGTTTGGATGTGACCCGGAAACTTGCTTTACCTGCTTTCCCCTGAAAACTGATGTTTGTTTTTAATTAAGTTTTATACTTACCCCAAAATAATGTAAAAAGTCCAAAAATGTAAATTATTGAAACACATTTGCAAATTTGAAACACTATTGTCTACATATTAGAAAATTTTTAAGGCAAGGTAAGATACTCACTGGCTCATGACTCTGTAGTAGTCTCTGTAGTGACAATGCCAATCTCCTTCTCCACGTCTCCTTCTTTACTGGCTTTCGGTATCTCTTCAACAGCCGCTTTCACCTCATTGGCTTCTGCATCTGCCTTCTGACAGTCGTGATCTCCGGGCGCCTCTTGTCCTCTCATGTCTGGCGTTGAAATGTCCTTTTGTGCCTCTTCCAAGTCGGTTTCAGGTACATCTTTTGACGGGTCTTGACTCTTGGTACTGTCTTCTTGCACAGCCATTTCTTGCATCGAACATTCATGCTTATCTGCAACATGTCTGCTGCCAGTATTGCACTCCGTGGTTGCCTCCTCCGTCTTTGTGCTGTGGGTCTGCTGACTATCCTCTAAAGCTGGTGTCTCTGTGGCTTCACAAGCTTTCTCATCTTGATCTTTCTCAACTTGGCATTTTCCATAATTACTTTCTGCATTGACCATTTTGTCTTCCTCGACCTCCTTTCCACATTTCTTCAATTCTACTTCCTGCTTCTGCTCAGTATGAATTTCTTCTGCTTCAGCATGCTGAATATTTTCAGAGATCTGAACAGCTTCACTGGAAGGCAAGCTCTCCGTAATGATCTGTGTTGGTTCTTCGTCAGCTTTGTCCTCAGTCTCAGGCTTTGTTTCTTCTTGAAGTAGTGTATTTACACTGGATTCTTCCTCTAAGGCTGGTGCCTCTTGTGATGATTTTTCCTCCACAGCTGCAGAAGGGACCTCTACCTCTACAGGCTTCTCTTCCAAATCTTGTTCAATGTGCATTTCACTAAGGTTCTCGACAACATTTTGAAGGACTTCTTGAACGATGACTGTGCTCTGTTCTTGAATGGCTTCCGCTTCCTTTAGATGCTTTACTTCCACTTCTTCCACATCTGTCCTACTTGCTTGCTCAATCAGAGTACTGACGCTTGAAACTACCTCAATATCTCTGGTAAGGAGAACTTGACTGGTTTCACAAACAACCTCATCATTTATCTCTGATTCTGTTTTAGATTCTGAGGTTGGGCAAGCACAGACTATTTCTTCTGTTACTACAACCTCCTCTTTTGCATCGTGGACATGGATGGAACTTTCCCGAGACAAGGTTGTCTCGACCACAACGGTACCCAGAATTGATGTTGTAACTTCTTCTGGCACAGCCATTGCTACCTCTACAGATTCTACCTCGGCACTGGCAACTGATTCCGTAACATCTTTAAACTCCTGCACCTTGCCTTCAGCAGCAACAATCTCACTGACCACTGTTTTAGCACAGACTGATGCTTCTATTGTTGATTCAACAGGGCTTTCTGCCACCACCTTTGAAGTGTTTTCTGCCACTGTTTTTTCAAGAATCTCTATCTCCTGTTGTATGAGCATCACTGCTGCCACTTTGACGTCCTGAAACTCACTAGTTGCCTGAACCGCTACATTCTCGACTGAAGGTTGTTCTTTGCACTCGGTTTGAACTTCGTTAACCTGTGCTACCAAAACTTTTTCACCTGACACTTCAGCTTCTTCAGGTTCTAATGTCTTGTCCTCAGTAGCCACCTCTACCGACAGCGCTTCGCTGACCGTGCTGACAGCTTCCATTGTAGCCATCAAAGGACGCACTTCTTCTCCAGCTTTAATTTCACTGGTATCAAGGCTAGTGCTGAGAGTTGTTGCTTCGTTTTTCTTATGAACAGCCAAGACCACTTTCTCCTCCTTAACAGCTGACTCCATCTGGAACGCGCTTGAAGAGGCAGCCATACTTTTTGTCTGCTCCTTTGCAACAGTCAGAGCTATTGCACTGGATGTAACACTGATCGTTTCCACAGCTTCTTGCAAAATTACTTCAGTCTTCTTCACCACCCCATCCTCAGGAACCGGTGAGGTTTCACCAGATGTATCAGGCAACTCTGTGATGCGTGACAGAGCAGAAACCATTTCAGTTTCTTCTGCTGGCTCGATGGCGGTGACGGCTTCTGAAGTAAACTCTACGATGTCCTCTGCAATGGTGTTATCAGTTGATTTAGGTGTAGCAGCTGTATCGCCTTCTTCCAGTATATCACTTAGTGGCTTTCCCTCTGCTTCATCTTCAACATTCTCAACAGTAGTTGAGATCCAAGAAGGAGATCGGTCCTCGGCAAGGGTTTTTACAGGTGTGACCTCTGTCTTTGCTTTCTCTGTCTTTGTTTCTTCATTTGTAGTCTTTTCTGATTGTTCATTATCGTACTCTGACAGCGGTACCACAGCTGGTGTGTCAGAATCTTCTTCTGCAGATCCAACATCAGCAGATACCTGCCCTTGTTTAGTATCAGGCTTTTTCTTTCTACGTGAAATTAGTTTTTTAAGGGAAAATGATGACTCCTCTTTGGGTAGTTCACTGTCAGATACTGCCTGTTCTGGAGCCTGTGCTTCATCAGATTTGTCTTCAGCCTTGGGTTTCTTACGTTGTGTTACCAGCCTTTTAAAAGACTCCCATGTAGAGACAAGCTCTCCTTCTTGTTCTGGAGAAGAGGCCAAATTTTCACGCTCAGCATCCTGTGAGCTTTCAAGAGGAGACTCTACTGTCTTGGCCTGTTCTTCCGCTGACTGCTGAACCACTTCCTCAACCTTAGTTTCTTCATCGTCTGAGTCAGACGTTTTCCGAGCCCTCTTTTTAGCAGATCCTACACAAATAAGGGCTTCCCATGATACTGAAGTGTCAATCTTCTTTTTTGGCTCCTCTGTGCTTTGTTCAGTCTTTTCAGCTTTTGTCTCAGTCTTGCACTCAACCTGTGATTCGTCCTTAGCTTCTTCTTTGACTTCATCACTTGGTTTAATCTCCTCGGTTTTCTCCTCAAAGACAGCACTCTCTGTGGAGGAAAGAGTGGCTGATTTTGGCTTGTCTCCAGGAGTCTCATCTTCACTCTCAGATGGCCGCTTGACACGTTTCTTTGGCGTGACTAATTTCTTAAAAGAGGCCCAATGAAGAATGCCATCCTTCTTCTTCTCGCTGTCAGAGGTTGTTGCCTCACCTTCGGCTTCCACGCTGGCCTCAGCTTGACGTGCCTCACATACAACCTGCTCGATAGATTCTTCTGGAGACGATGCGCCACTGTCAGGTTTTTGAGCTTCACCAGACTCGGTGGACGACTGAACCTGTTCGGCTGCCTGCTCAGTGAATTCTGCTTGCTTTGCCTCTGTTTCTTTTTTGCCTTTGTGCTTTTTGGAAGACATCTTTTTCAACCCTGCCCCAGTAAACAACTTTTTCAGTGGACTTCCTTGAGCCTTGGCTTTGTCTTGGGATGAATGGATTTCGGTTTCAGCGGTTGTTTCTGCAGGAGAGTCAGCATCCTTTAGTGGTTGCTCCTCAGAAGAGTCAGCTGCCTTGTCACCAGTAGGTTTCGTATCATCTGTGGTTATGGCCTCTTCTTTTTCTTCAGCAGCAGAGGTCTCTGAAACCTCACAAGTGGCAGAGTGTTTAACAGCTTCAGACTCTTGCACTGTGGCAGCTTCACTTGTGGCCTCAACCTCCACTTTCAGCTCCCTTTCATTTTGCTTCTCAGTGGCAGAGAGTGTTTCCTCAGGGCTTGCTTCAGATTCTTGGGGGGGCCCTGATTCATCTACCTGTTCCTCTGTTTCCATGTCCTTTTCATCCTGTTTGACTTGTCCTTCCACTTCTGCTGCCACTTCCTCCTTTTCCTCAGCCTCTTTTATGTCCTGTTCAGCAGATTTTTCTTTTGCTGGTTCCTCCTCTTTAGACTTCTTGAAGCTTGTCTTTTTCCGCAGGTTGGAGAAGATTCCCTGAGAGAAGAATCTTCTAAAAGGGGACTGTGTCTCTTGAGATGGTGGAGAAGTCGGAGATTCTGCTTGCAGTTGTTGTTCGCTAGATGTTTCGACTTCTTCATCTGGCTTATCAGCTCCGGTCTTTTCACCTTCCTCAGCATCAGCAGCTTTGGTTTCTGGAGCGGCATCAGTCACAGGCAGGTCTGTTTCTGCATCAGTCTTTGCAGCATCTTCAGCACTGGACTCACTCTCTTGTTCTGGAGCATCTGGCTTCTTTTCAACGTCAGGCTGTATTTCTGCTGCTACAGGTTCCTCTTTGGTTTCCTCCAAAGCAGCTTCTGAAGCACCATCCTCAGTTTCTTTCACTGTCAGAAGCTGTACAGGCTCTGTTTTCTCATTCTTGTCCTTCTTTAGAGTGAATTTAAAGCCAACAAAGCGGAATATTTTCTTGAAACCCACCTCATTGGACTCGGTCGGTTTCTCTTCGGCTACCTTTTCTTCTGTGGGTACACTTTCTTCTGCAGTGACAAATGTCTCCTCCTGCTCTCCATTAGTTTGGGGTGAGGCCTCCTCTTGGAGAACCTCGGTTGATTCAGGGCTGCCCTCTTTCTGGGGCATGGCCTCCGTCTGACCAACTGCAATGAGATAAGGAAAAAGACAAACAAAAGAAAACAAAGCACTGTTAGAGGCAAAGTATTAACACACATCACATTATTTTTACTGCTGTATTCAATTCGACATGATGGGTTCCAACATCTGCAGGAAATCAGAACTGCACTGCGGTAAATGTTAAAAGTCTTTCATCCTCTGTGTAGATTTAATCAGTTTATATTACAAGCTGAAAATTGTTTGATGTTTGCGTTCATGCCAAAAACATGTGACCTAATTTAACGGCGAGGCTTTGGGGTAAATTACAACACTTTAACATTTCGCAATCACAAAAGCAAAGCCAAATGTGAATGCATGTATGAAAACACTGACCTAATTTAACAAACGCATAAAAGAACGCACAAGTTACAACCTGTTTCTGTAAATGTTGGTGTTAGGACTTTATTATCTCTGGGCACATGGCCACATGGTAACAGGTGGGAAAACAAGAGATCCACACACTGTATGACATTCCTCCCATGTGTATCTGTGTTTTGACAGGCGTGGGGAGGATAGAGGGAGTCTGTAAGGCAGCTCAGATCTCCTTGAGGCCCGGCATCCCTCTGACTTTCAGGTTTACGTTAGGGGAACGTTCACATCTGGCTTTGCTTGATCTTGCATTAGTGTCCAAAACCCATCCTGTAACTTAAATAACAATTTTTTATGCATGGATATCACATGGCGTGCCTTATTACTGATAGACACATAATTTATTGATCTGGTATTGATCAGTAAGAGTATATTTTATTTCACTTTTTTTTTAACCCAGTGTCACGTTTCAATGTCAAGTTTTCTGATTTGTTACACATAAAGCACCAACATGCTAACACACAAAGAATCTGCAGCAACAAATCATTCTAAGAAGCCTGGATGATGTCATTGAACTTCCTTTACCACACAAAAACGCATCCAAGAGAGAGAGAGAGAGAGAGATAGAGAGAGAGAGTGTTCAGCCAGGAAAGTTTGTATTGTTTTGCCCCCAGTTCTTTCACAATGACTCTCTGGGTTCTTCTGGATGGGGCCCCATTCTATTGTCCATACGAAGCTTGAAATAGCCACGACAAAACCACTGAACATGCAACCAAAACCGATCAACATTGCTAGACAAGACAGATTGATCGGGAAAAAAAAACTACAATTCCCGCATGACTAACATGGATAGTTGTGGGGTGAGCGGTGTCATTACCATATGCATGAGTATCAGTATAGGGGATATTTGGGGGGAGAACTTTCTCACTTGTATTGTTGGAGTAGTGGTTATACTGGGATGCGGTGACCTCTGCAATTGTTAGGCAAATTACTCGAGAAACAAACAAGCGACTCTTAAGTGGCCGTGTTCAGTGGAAAACGATTAGAAGGCATTTAAGTGTGTGTGTGTGTGTGTGTGCGTGTTAAGCCTCTCATCGGCCCACATCTGCAGCCGTCTCTAAAGTGTCTCCGAATGAAACCCGAGCAAAGGAATCCGATCCTCTTTCTTGTTTGCGCCTGGTTTGTAGCGTGTGCCTTTAAAAAAAACCTGTTGGGGGTGGGAGAGGTGTGTATCCAAACTCTTGGTGGGATAATGGACTAAATGTTCTACTGGGGGTTGCGGGTGAGGGGTGCGTTAACTTACTGTATGCCCTCCACCCCTCCAGCTTTTGTTTGTCCTGTATGGCAAACAGATGCATGAAACTGTAGGCTATTAATTAGTGGAGCTAGTGTTTGAAGAAGGGCAAGCTCGAAGGTTCAGTGTGGCTGTGAAAACATTCCATTGTTTATCTACCCCTTTAACACCCACTCGGACCCACCACCCCTGGGCTGAATGACTGTACCCCACTCCAACAATGCATTAAAGGACCACACCTCATTCTACTGAAACGCCATCATACAGCTATAAAAGCCAACACTTTTATTAGTTTGCCAATTTAATAATGAATAATATCAAACATTGATGATCAACCAACCGGAAACCAATTCGACACTTGATTACAGCTAACATTTAAGTTAACGTAGCACTAAACTATATTAAACATTGGCAGTTTTCTTGATAGCAACTGAAATTCTGTGATCTTCCCCATTAAGATCTCGATTACACAAGCCAAGACTATCAAACCGTCAACATCGTTTGGAGAATGCAGGTTTTAATAATGCTTAATAAACATCTCCACAACATTCACACCATATTCACCACATATGGTCCATATTCATATTTTACAGTTTAAACCTTAAAACCACATGACTTTACCGGTACTTTGCGAAAGATAATAAATTCCATATCCCTCGGCCCATGCCTCCCACCGGGATACCGCCAAGAACCCTAAGATCTGAAAAGCTTCAAGAAAAACTAATTAAAATTCCAAAGCCTACCGGCTCCGGCGCTAGTCTTTTGAAGTGTGTATAGTATGGCGATATTTACAGCCTACGCTTGTAAGATATGTTTCCTCCTTCCACATATTATACTCTGGATAATAGGGTGAGGAATGTGCATTTCGGATCGGTCCTGGCGCTGAGGCTGTTCATGAATGGATGTGGGGCGTTAACGCGCGACTCGACCCGACCCGAATCTCGGATTCTAATCCGAAAAAACCCATTTTATATTATAGATCTAATCCTAGAAGAAAGCGGTTGATATATCTACAAAACAGGAGAGTGAATACATCATCTTTGGAATATTTCAATTCCTTTAAGTGGCATTATTTATAAATAATAATAAAAAATAATTAAATAGTCACCACATTCCTTTCTGTGTAACTCATGGAGTCAATTGTAAAAATTCCCAATTAAAGCACCAATTATAAACGATTATACAGCTGGTATTTAATAAGAATAAAACAATAAAAGATTCGCAACCTAACGAACAAACACACGCTTGCTATGAATAACATAATAATTATCTACTAACCTATTAATTATATAATCATTTAGGACGACTTTAAAATAATGTAATCAGAAGCATAAAGAGTTTAAGGAATTCATAAATACAAATACGCAGACGCGTCATGCGGTACTGAGCTTTAAATGATGGACTAAATCAGACAAACTCACACAACCACGCCCTCACAATTAGATCTCCAAGCTTCACCTGACTCAGCTAGTTTTTATTTCAGACCAGTAAAAAAAAACACACACACAACAAAAAAATTTTTTTTTCCAGTGATGGTTGTTTCAGGTTTGATGCTAAAAACAAGCAATTCAAATTCCTTTATAATAAAGCAACACCGTTCACTATTAATCACAGAAACGACTCCAGCAACTGGTGATGACCAAACTCTAATACAATGCTAATCTTATGAAAGTAGACCCGTCTTACCTGTTAAAGTTATCGTCCCAAGCATTTGCAAAAAAAAATGTACGTCTCTGATGAAACCTTTTTGTTAAGACAAAATAAACAGCGTCTTTTGTGTCAGGTGCTGGTTACAGAGCTTTCTGTTTGTCCGTCTCTTTCCTGAGCTCTCATGAAGGCCAAACGTCTCCTCGTCTCTGCTTCTGGGTTACAATGAGGAGAAGAGGAGGCGGCTCGCCGATTTCAACCCACGCTGACACCCGATGACGGACCTCCCCCTCTATTCCTTCCCCCCACCCAACTTTCAGCTGTCCTATGTCCTCTCTCTCTCTCTCTCTCTCTCTCTCTCTCTCTCTCTCTCTCTCTCTCTCAATTTCTCTCTCTCTGAATGAAGCTTCCTTTTCCTCTCTTCCTCGAAATGCATTCCCCATTCCTGTTCTCAGTACACTTCGCTTTTCTTTTCCTTTTTTTTTCTTTTTCTTTTCTGCTCTTTTCATAAAATGACGGGGTCATGGAAATGTCACAAGATCAAATTCCATACATGCCAGTCTGGAGCAGTCTTTCTATGCTAGAAATTCTAGGGAAATATGGTAATGTACTAGAAATACGGTAATATGATAGAAATACTAGGGAAATACGGTAATATACTATAAATATTAGGGAAATATGGTAATATACTATAAATACTATGGAAATACAGTAATATACTACAAATATTAGGGAAATACGGTAATATACTAGAAATAATAGGGAAATTTTATTTTTTTTTAAAAATGGTAATATACTAGAAATACTATGGACAATCTTTGATTGTCTACTTTTAAATGAGCTTCATATTAACACCACTGTGATGGGAGACATGACAAACACACACAATGACAAAGATAAACACTACACAACAAGAGGAAAGTTCATTTTTCTGAGTTAATAACGTAACACCGCGTGTGTAAGACAGGTACTTGTAATGCTTTTATATATTTATAAAATATATATTATATATTTTAGGGATCTCGGAGTTGAATTAGCTTCTGAAGCATCATTTGCTTTCTTTGTAAGCCAGAGGCTAAACAAACACCGCCCCGGTTCCAGCTCTACCAGTGTGCTAATGGCTCATTCAGCCTGTAATTCATAGCAGCTTGGGTTTGTCTGCCCTTGTCTGTGTTGTAGGAGAAAAGCAACAAGAAGGGGTGTCGATACCTCACCCACAAAGCACCCTAATCACACATCTCACACCTCCGCATTGTCCCACTGGAATGTGCGAATTCCAGGTGAACCGGTCTAATCGTCCTGTTTAAAGGGGCAATAACAGCCGGCCTTTAAACCTCAAGAGAAACTCCAGACAGTGAGCATTCTCAGCTGCTCCACGAAATCAGTGAAGTGAAGGGAAGGGAACAATGAAGGGGGATGTGGTAGCTCAGTAGTTAAGGTGTTGGACTGAAGACGATCAGTTCGATTCCCAACAGCGCCAAGCTACCACTGCTGGGCCCCTGGTCAAGGCCCTTAACCCTCAACTGCTCAGATGTAAGATGCTTCTGCTACATGCTGTAAATGCAAATGTCTACACAGAATGTCAAACAGACAGACAGACAGATAGTTAAATGGACAGACATTTCTGAATTAGTGTCTGACTACTGAGTGTCTGAGTGTGCAGCTATGAGAGTCACATGACGCTGACCGCGCAGTACACGAGAAGTTCGGACGTACTGTCACATCGACTATGAGGGAAATGACACACGGGAAAAGCCGTTTTACTCCCGGTGACTCGGACCGAGAGGAATTCAGCACTTATAACACGACTCAGAGCATGAATTCCTCATAGGAAAGCCGTCCTTTCCGACTGTTCCGGATTGTTCCTGATTGTTCTTCCTCCATTAGTCATAAGTACTTGTCCACTTCCACCACGAGCCGCACCACATACACTCAGAGTGGGTTATTACAACGTAAAGGACGGGGAAGAGCGCACAGCGTTTTACATTAGCAACCAGAACAAACCACTGAAATAAAAAACAACAACTTCAATAAAACCAATCATCTTCATCAAAATAATTATTAAATTAAATTATGTACTACATATAAATAAAAGAAAACGTTTTTTCGTAGAGGTTTATTGGTTTGTTTACTTCTGTGTTTATTAATTTAAGCTATTATTATATTTACTGTTTTGTTTAACATTAAAACATTTGTTGGAGTGTGTTTTATATAACAGAAGTATAATTTATTACAATTGTACTTAAACCTTTATTTTATTTACAGTAAACAGATTATGGCCAGTTTATTTTTTATCTGAGCTCGACAGGTTACACAAAAAAGTACTGAAATTAAAATACAACTGCTGAAGCATCACGACTATGTTCTCATAGTTTAATCATGTCAGCGCTTAAAAAACTCGACTAATTTTCCAAATAAATTTAAAAACAACTAAAAAGTAACAAAATTTAAATGTTTATCAAAATTTGCTCTTATAAAAAGTAATTTGTCCCTCAGTTGGACTACAAAGCTATCAACGTGGTTAAGATTAACTTTTGGATATTGATGTAAACGTGACATAAATGTGATATAAATGTGATAAAACGTTAGAAACGTGATAAAATGTATTATAAATGTTGTATAAATGCGATAAAATGTATTATAAATGTACAAATGTGATGTAAATATATTATAAATGTTGTATAAATGTGACCAACATATTATAAACATTGTATAAATGTGATATAAACGTATTATAAACATTGTATGAATGTGATATAAACGTATTATAAACGTGGTAAAACATTAAACGTTGTATAAAAGTGATAAAACGTATTATAAACGATGTAAAAATGTAATATAAAAGTGATAAAATATTATAAACGTATAAATGTGATAAAACGTATTATAAATGTGATAAAACATTATAAACTTTGTATGGACGTGATATAAACGTATTATAAATGTGATAAAACATTATAAACTTTGTATGAATGTGATATAAACGTATTATAAATGTGATAAAACATCATAAACTTTCTATGAATGTGATATAAACGTATTATAAACGATGTATAAATGTGATATAAAAGTGATAAAACGTATTATAAACATGACTGAACGTATTATAAATGTATAAACATATAAAGATAAAACGCATTATAAATGTTGTATAAAAGTGATATAAATATATTGTAACCTCGATATAAACATATTATAAACATATTAATGTTCTCTGTACCGCAGCTCAGACTCCGCTGTTATCGGCTCAATCAAGGAAACGTGACTGAATCCAAAAACACAGTTTAAGGCGTGGCTCTGTCTGTGCACACTGGGGCTTATGGAACGAGGGGGATGGAGTGACATCATCATCACACACACACACACACACACACACACACACACACACACACACACACACACACACACACACACACACACACATA
>JAOUQX010000028.1:7574298-7586520 GCA_028566295.1 Liobagrus marginatus
GCATGTATGTGTATGTGACAAATAGGATCTGAAAATGTCAGTAATCATTCAGATCTTCAATTATTATTATTATAAATTTATTTTAAAAAGTGTTGGGCTGCTGTGTGGTCTGAGTGATTTGAAACCTTATTTTAAAATATTATATTAAACAAGTTTAAGTGCGTAGAACTACAGTATGCATAATGCAGTCCACATGGATGCCCTGTCCACATCTCTGGCACGCTTACTGGCCGTTTCATAAGGAACAACTTTACATTCTTGTCATAAGGCAACCCAGACACCGTAAATGGTGATATGGAAGTTTCCGTTGGAATCCAAGCAGTCAACCGGTCCCGAGTGTGGCCCCTGAGGATTAATGTTTGCATAAATTCCACCCATGTTCGTCTGCAATAGTTACAGTGACTCATGGATTGTTGAGATCATGACTTGCAGGAAGCTCGTGCAAACCCGAAGTGTTTATTTAAACGGGATTCTCTCCAAATGTATTTAATACACGTGTGTGTGTGTGTGTGTGTGTGTGTGTGTGTGTGTGTGTGTGTGTGTGTGTGTGTGTTGTAAAGCTATTCAAAAATACTTTGTGCAGAAAGTCACTCCGTTATGGGTTGAGATTTTAGAGAACGTTGAATATTACTTACTGAGGTGAGGATTGGATTTGCTGGTAAACATTCAGCACCTCTTTAATGCTGCGTTCAACTCTTTTCTAAATCAGGAGATACAGAACAAAGCGATCAAAGTTAGTTAGCTTAGAAACAACTTAATTAAACAAATTTTTTTTTTAAATAAACAAAGAAGTTAGAGAACACGTTAGGCAGCCGGAAATGACAACACAAACCTTAGAAATAATGATAACTGCCTAACGGTTCGCCACTGTTGTTAATGACAACCACTAGATATCAGTTAGCTAAGAGCGCGTGGCATGTGTCTCACCTGCTCTTTAGAGGTCACGGTCTGCAAACAATCATCGTTAAACTCCTCCGCGTGATAGGAGTCGCTAAAACACCGCAAAGGTTCCATTTTAACACTACAATAATATTAATAAGAACAATAAATTACAAACGACTCCGCTTGCTAGCAGTGGAGCTAGCCAAGTTTTTCCCCCTAATTCTCCAGTCAGCGTTTTCTTTCTTGCTTTCGTTTAGCGCAGATCCCTAACACCATTCCCAGCCACAACTTCCGATAAATAATACTGTGAAGCTCCGCGAATTTTACTTTTAATTTTTGCGTGAAAATCGCGTAACGTCAAAGCACCCACGGCTTAAACCGGTCGTTTTATTTCCGCACACTCGTATTCCGACAATCGCCGCCCACCTTTTCACGCCAGGCGCTTATTGGCTAGTTACAGTGCCCGTTACAAGGCTAACCAATCATCGTTCAGGAAGTCAAAATATTATTCAATCATCACGCAGGAGAACCAACATTATCTTTAGGTGCGTGAAAAAGAAATAAGACACTTAACGAATTTGATCGAGTGAAATTTACAGACAACGGCAAGCCGGAAAGGACACATTTAATAAAAACAAAACGCACATTTTCATAGTAGTGGATAGATCCTTTATTAACTTTACTATTTAACCAAACGAACTAAAATAACATTTTAAAAACAGTATATATTTAAATATTGAATAGATTTTTACCTCCTCGGCAAGTTTTATTAGTTTACGTTTATTGAAAAACAATCCTGGCGGTAAATAAGTATTTATTGTTGTAAAAATAATAAAGTAAGAATAAATTCCAGTATCAATAATAACGTACTTACGCTGAAATACAGGCAGCAGAACGTGGTAACCATGGTAACCTCTGACATGCTACAGTATGGTAGAATAGGATGGGGTATAGCGTGTGTATATGTATGTGCGTGTGTGTTTAGGCCCCGCCCCTATCTGGAGGTGAGTGGATCTTTCACCGCACCCTTCATCTCTCCTCCCGTTTGTGCTCCCGCACCGCACCGCACCGCATCGCACGGTCTCCTCCTTCTCCCGCACTCTGTCCCTCTGCGCGAGACGAGCAGACCAGCGCTGTGGATGTGAGGAGAAAGGCTCGCGCAGGATGCGAGTTCGCGGTGTGTGGCGTGTGAATGTGCTGAGAAACTGAGCTAGCCGAGCGCCCTCCTCCTCCTCCTCCTCCTCTATCTCTTCTTCTTCTTCTTCTTCTTCTCCGACATAATGGCCAAGCAGTACGATGTGCTGTTTAGACTGCTGCTGCTCGGAGACTCGGGAGTCGGGAAGACGTGTCTGTTATGCAAATTTACCGACAACGCGTTTCATCCCGCACACATTTCCACCATCGGTGAGTGAGAACACACACACACACACACACACACACACACACACACACACACACACACACACACACACACACACACACACACACTGTGTACTGTGCGGGGAGAGGGGGTTGTGGGAGAACAGGGCTGGTTTAGGAGTGTTGATATAATATTACTGCCTCTTATGTACTGAACTCAGCTCATGTTATAGATAAATGTTCATTATTTTTATTATTATTATTATGTTTTTTTGTTGTTATTTTAGTTGTATTATTAGTTATTTATTAATTTATTATTAATAATGATTAAATTATTGTTATTTATTATTAATATTATTAGTAATACATTATTATTATTTATTATTAATATTATTAGTAGTGGTGGTAGTAATAGTGTTATTAGTAGAAGTGGTAGTAATGGTAGTAGTAATCATATTATTATTAGTAGTAGTAGTAGTGTAAGTAATAGAAGTGGTAGTAATGGAAGTAGTGGTAGTAGTAATGTAGTAACAATAACAACAACAATAGTATGGAAAAATGACTTAAATCTGTACAAAATATCCAACTGCTAATTAAGTTGTTTAAGATCAAATTAAACGGTTCAAATCACATTTTTATAAACTGTATAAAACCACATTCTTCTTCTCAGTAACGTCGTTCAGGATCCTGCTTTTCCTTGTCATCCTGTAATACACTCTAATTAAACCTGTGTACGGCGACGTGCCCCAGTTACAGACATGATTGTTATTATTTCATGCTGATATACAGTACATGCAGTTAAATGTTACTATGGCAACAGCTGTACAGTATGTTACACCGGTGTTAACGATCAGTAATAAAATGGTTTACTAAAGCAAGACTTCAGGAGCACTTTTGCTAAATATCTATTTATAGCTATTCCCAGTTTCCCACCATCATCTTAACCGGAAAAGAGTGTGTGTGTGTGTTTCCCACCATCATCTTAACCGGAAAAGAGTGTGTGTGTGTGTGTGAGAGAGAGAGAGAGAGAGAGAGAGAGAGAGAGAGAGAGAGAGAGAGAGAGAGAAGAAAAGGTAGAGAGAGCAAGAGAGAGAAAACAAGAAAGGACCTTTGGGGCTGTAGCTATAAACCGAGGACCATTTGGAGTGGGGCTATAATTGAAGGAATTTAACCTTTACAACTAAATAAAGAGGAAGAACTTGTATTATGAAAATGTTAAAGAGAAACTGTAAAAGGTAAACTTGTGTTTGTTTAGGACTAGTTGTTTCTCCTATTATAGCCACACCCACAGAGTTCCTCTGATTATAGCCACACCCACAGAGTTCCTCTGATTATAGCCACACCCACAGAGTTCCTCCGATTATAGCCACACCCACATACTTCGTTCAATTATAGCCACACCCACACACTTCGTTCAATTATAGCCACACCCACATACTTTGTTCAATTATAACCACACCCACATACGCCGTTCGAATTATAGCCACACCCACATACTTCGTTCGATTATAGCCACACCCACAGAGTTTCTTCGATTATAGCCACACCCACATACTTTGTTCAATTATAGCCACACCCACATACTTCGTTCGATTATAGCCACACCCACATACTTCGTTCGATTATAGCCACACCCACATACTTCGTTCGATTATAGCCACACCCACAGAGTTCCTCCAATTGTAGCCACACCCACAGAGTTCCTTTGACTTAGTTGAACTGTATAAGCAACTCGTAAATCTGCTGTTCCTGTCTTTGCCTATCAGGAGTGGATTTTAAAATGAAGACGTTAGAGATCGATGGAATCAAAGTGAGGATACAGATATGGTGAGTAAACGAGAGGTTGTGTGTGAATTATACAGTGTGATGTTGTTGTTGTTCACGTCAGTGATGGTGTTGTTGATGGTGTTGTTAATGGTGCGGACCCTGACTATCTTGTACCCCTGACTCTAGGGACACAGCAGGACAGGAGCGATATCAGACCATCACTAAGCAGTATTACAGACGGGCACAGGTGAGCACATCATCATACGGCATCATGACGAGTGTAATATTACTCCTGGTACATCATACACACACACACAGACACACTAGCGCATTTTTAACTGTAACTGAAACGAACGGCGAACCCACAGCATTTTCTCGGATTTAACCACGCCTCCTGGGTTCCTTAGATTGTAGCCACACCCACATAGTTCCTTAGATTGTAGCCACACCCACATAGTTCCTTAGATTGTAGCCACACCCACAGAGTTCCTTTGATTGTAGACACACCCACAGAGTTCCTTAGATTGTAGTCACACCCACAGAGTTCCTTTGATTGTAGACACACCCACAGAGTTCCTTTGATTGTAGGCACACCCACAGGGCTTTGAATCGGCCACATAATCCTCACCATAACGAGCTACATCAGTGTACTCACACATGCGGTAAACTAAAGATGAACACACAGAGGGTTAGTTTCAGTGGTGGTCGTCTGAGAAACCCAGTTTAAGAAAGTCTGCCAGCACTCGGGAAATCTTGGGAAGAAGAAACATTTAGAAAATTTGGAAATTCCGGTTAGATTTGATCGACCTGACTTTCATATGTGAGTTATAGAGCATAAGTAGTGCTACTGTTCAGCGGTGAGGTGCTGCTACATTGATCATTGTACTGTGATTGAGGTAGATTATTATTGATTAGGGTTTATTATGGTGATTATGAACTAATACTTTCACGTTTAGCATATACAATGACTCATTGTTCTTTTTTTCCACCAGGGAATATTTTTGGTGTATGACATCACGAGTGAGCGCTCTTTTCAGCACATCATGAAGTGGGCCAGTGACGTGGATGAGGTGGGATTAAGACAGTTATAATAGTAATAATAATAATAACAATAATAATAGCTGCAAGCACAATTACCGGGGTAAAGCCCAATTTGTAGTGTTTGTAGTAATAAAGGATTTACATAAAACACTGCTAGAGACGAATAATTTTCTCGATTCTGATTCTTCAGCTCATGTCGATTCATATTCATCATATGATCAAGAAATATAAAGAGACCATGTTTATGATATTAGACCAAATTATACAAAATAGGTTAATAATTAATCACAAATTATTACATTGTGCACAAGCATAGAGCAGCTAAATTAAAAGCTGATTTACTTCCTGTTTGTTTTGTTAAGAGTTCATTCCGTGATTCAGTGTGCTTCTGTTTGATAATGAGAGTGTGAGAACTGTTAATATTCCTCTGTACAGACAGGAAGCGGTGCAGTATTTAATAGGAACAGCGATGTGCAGGGTCAAATTAATCCTCATCAATAACACTAACTGGAGACAGTTGACCGGAGAAGCTGATTGGCTGATAAATTTCATTTTTTAATTTAAAGTTTCTCAGTCATCATCAGACATGGATTTACAGAGTACAGGAAACGCTCTTCACTCGATATCCTGAGAAGCAATGATATAAGTTAACTCCGCCCCCAGGGTTAGCCACACCCTTAAATTATTCATCGTAATGATGTAATCGCTGGACAATTCCGTCAGTCAGGATTGCAGATTTCAGTTCCATGAATTTGATAAGATTGATGATGAAGAGATAGAACAACAAAACACAAAAGGAATAAAATGTTCGTATATTTATTTTTAAATATTATTTATGAATAATTCTGTTTCTCTGACAATTCAGTACGCTCCAGACAAAGTGCAGAAGGTTCTAATTGGAAACAAATCTGACGAAGAGCACAAAAGACAAGTGGCCACAGAGCAAGGGAACAAGGTGTGTGTGTGTGTGTGTGTGTGTGTGTGTGTAAGATCACTGTGCAAACATAAATGTGTTTTTCCCTCTACCTGCAGCTTGCCAAAGCTTATGGAATGGACTTTTTTGAGACAAGTGCCTATACCAATCACAACATCACAGAGGTGTGTACTAACTTAATCACCGTCTGAAAATAAAAATGAAGTAGAAAATGAGTTGAAATGAACAAAACGCGTCTGGATTGTCAGAAGGAAGCATGAGAGTGATATCTATGCGAACAGAAGCGAAGGGGTCGATAGAAATATAGAAGCCATGAGGTGAGAATAGAAATATTTTTTCTAAATGAGAATTTTATTACTCACATTTACAAGCACACGCTGTATGAAAGAGTTAACCATACAAATGCATCGTGCAAAAGTTTGTGCACACCTCAGGACAGTGTCAGAAATACGTCGGGCAATTACCCTGTCAGGCCACCAGACGGCGACAACACCATGTAAAAAAAACTATTCTTTTGTTCAGTGTCATGTGTTTGTCCTAACTCCGCATTGGATTTCCTAACGTTCTCCATCATGCACAGGTGTTTTAGTATTTCGTTAATTGAAGTTAAAGTTAAAGTTAAGTTTATTGGTCACATGCACATCAATGTTAGTTTGTGTTTTTCAACCCCTATCCGCATTTTTTTTCAGAAATCGCGTACTAGTTGAGTATGTACTACATTAATATTAGAACGTACTTCCTGAGCGTTAAAAAAAAAGTAAGTCTATACAGTACGATTACGGGTAATATGAATAATGTTGCCCATGTTGACATTGTCACGTGACATACGACGTCACACCATCTTAAAAATGTAACGTTTAATGATGTTAAACGAGTGCACATTATCCACAAGGAACAGATTTTTCCCTGAAGTATCTTTAGGCTTAAAAATGCCGCGTCACTGCTTTCCGCCATTTTGGATTATGTATTAAAGGGTGCGCGCGGGCGGAAGTCTTCCCTGTAATTCTTGCAGACTGTTTTGCTAATACTATAAATTAAGACATATTTCTTGCTTCATGTACTGTTTATCACATACTATATAGTATACATTTGAATAAGAACGTACTTCCTGACCGTTAAACAAGTATTTTCTATACAGTACGATTACGGGGCGTGTGAATGAAATTCACACGTTATAAATCCGCAATGTTGACATTGTCACGTGACATACGATGTCACGTCATATAACGAAATATAAATATTTAAACCTCTAATATTTTAACCCTTCAATAAGTCGGTGTTTATAACATTGGATGAAGTGCAATTTAACCATATTTGATCACCGTGTTTTCCTGAAGTACTTTAAGCACTTAAAAAGTGCCGAGTCGCCGCTTCCCGCCATTTTGGAATATGACGAGTCGTCTCCCCCACGTTCATGGGATAGTAAAATGTCCATCATACGTGCGCTTCAGAGTATCCATGCGGAAGATCATCCGTGTACATTTCGCCCACGGTTTCAGACCCATCCTTAGTCTTGTTTTCGTCGATGTTACCCTGTTATGTTTATATTGCTGTGTTGCTACATGCTAGTGTTTGTGTTATTCTGTGATACTGATTCTGGGATATATTTTTTATTTCTTTTCTGTGTATTCCAGTCTTTCACACGTTTAGCTGAGCTGGTGTTGCAGGCTAATAAAAAGGACCTTGACCTCCTGCGGGTGTCCATCACTGAACAGCTGGATCTAGCTACTCTGGAGGAAGAGGCGGAAGTGCGTGAAGGCGGCGTTAGCGCCCAAAAAACCTGCTGGTGCTGAGAACAGGAAGTGACATCAACTCGTTTTTTTTTTTTTTCCTTATCCAGTGTCACGTTGGCAGATTTGTCCTTGTTTTCTTCTTTTCTTCTCAGTTGGTGCCTTCCAGTCTTATAACGAACGAACAACTGCGCCAGGTCTGAGTCCTCTTTATATTTGGGAAGCTTAAATATCGATCGCGGGAACGGCAAAGACTAGCTAGCAAACTCAGGACAAGTTTGTAGCGAGATTGGTGAACTCACGGTTAGAGCTGTTCTGCTTTAAATTCCAGTGCTGAAGAAATGGTACGGCCCATCGTAGGGGTGTTCAGAAGACTAACTTGCTACTGTTATGTCTCTCGGGCACGTGATGGATCCTGTTTTGATGGCATTATGTTTAAGTACATGTGGCTTTCTTTTTGGAACGTAAACCGCTCTATAACCAGATCCTGTATGCAGAAAAAAATATACACACCCCCTACATCCAATCCGAGGAAGCGAATTTACGTGGACTGTGGTGTTCGTTGTGGTGTTCAAGAAAAATGGTCTAAGGGTTCTTTGGCTCGTTCCTCTTCATATCAAGAACCTGAGGATTAGATGGTGAAGCTCTGTAAGGAGGATTTACAGAGCATAAAAAAAAATGTAAAGCTGTCTGAAGAACAATTTGGAATATGATTTGTGGGCGTGGCTTTAAGAGTATGGGAAAGATGGATTAAAAAATGCTAGCTTCAGCAAAATTCAGTTGAAATTGCTGATTATACTTTTAGCGTAACGTGGATGTTAGTTCCTCCAGGATTTCTTTGTTACTATCGCAACTATTAATGCGGATTCAACCAACTCCCAGTGCAACCGTTTTTTTATGTATCTGACCAATCATTATAAAGCCCCGCCCAAAACGTGACCCGTACGCCGCCGAATGCACCTCCTCGTTTCTTATTTTAAAGATCAATAACGTCTCCTATTTACCAACAAAATTTACGATGTTCTTCACCAAAATGGACGGAAACCGTTTTACACCAGGTGCAAAGTCGCGCTGCAATTTTCACTTAATCCCAAAATGTCGTTGCAACCAAACACCTAAAAACATCGCAGCATTTATCACAGTTTAGGGAAGCTGCAGTGAAATCAGGAATTTGAATTCCATACAATCACAAAAAGAGCCGCGAAATCCTGGAGGGACCGAATAATGTGATTCTCTACCTGCAGTTACAGATGTTACCACTAGATGGTGTAATAGTTTACTTTTGCCTCACCGTTTATTTAATTTTTAATGTTTTTTCTTCAGTAAAGTTGCTTGTGCAACAACAACCGCACCCACATTAATATCAGAGTCAAGCACTGTTTACAAAAAACTGAGAACTGTAGCGGTATCAGCTGGAAATATAATAAATAGGCGAATAAATCTTGAATCACAGCGAGTAGAAATGATTTACTAGGTTAACTGAGCTAACCTGACAAACTCTATGCCGATCGTTGGAGTTTAAGACTCACATTTTGGTGAGCGTCGGCAGATAGCATCGAACTCTGACTCAGAGTGTTTACTCAACTCTGATTCTACTACAAATACAGCTAGCTAAGTTTAAAAAAATGATACTATCAGTAAGTAGAGCTACTAACCTTCTTACCTATTGTGTTTTGTCAGTGCTTAAAGGAAATAAACTGAAATGTGAAACAGTACATATGCAATATCACGGAACTATTTACTGAACATTTAACGCTAGCTAATAAAAATCAATGTTAGCATATGTTGACATCCCCTCCCCCTCCAGATTGAATGTGTCCATCTAAAATCAATGCATTTGTTATTTCATGTTCCCAAACTGGAATATTTTCTTACAGTAAACCGGGACTGCGACTGACATCGCATACTTCTAATATCTTATGTGTCTTTTATCACTTTTAATACTATATAGTATTAGAAAAGCAGTAAGCAAAAAGTATTTGGATGACCTACGACTTCTGGACGCGATACTATCCCATGAGCCCGCAGGAGAGACGACTCTGGAAAGCGGCGACGCGGCACTTTACAAGTGTAAAAACTCATTCGCAGGTATGTATTTCTTTGGAAAGTTTCAGTTTAAAGAATTTACTCTCTTGCAATGCAGTCATTTTTTAAAATCTAATTTAAGTTAAAGATGCTGAAGCCCATTAACAGTAAATGAAGAGATGGTCAGTGCTCTTTACTTTACCTGTCAGTGCTCATAATATTATACCTCATTAATGTAAAATAAAATCTGGTGTATTTGTGTGTGCAGTACTACATTTATCCACCAGGAGGCAGATTAGTACTGTATTACTATTCCATAACATTCATTATCTCTAGCACTTGTCCTGTTTTTTTTTTTTTTAATCCTTTTTTTTTTATCCTTTTTTTAATCTCAGTGATTTGCCGATGATTACAAAATATAATTTATTAATGAACGATGGTAATTAAGGATTTTTCTTCAGAATGAATTGATCAGTGATTGGTGTTCGGGAGTAACGATGTTCAGTGATTAGTCATTTGGAATAATAGTGATTAGTCACTGAGAGTAATGCTGACCTGTGATTGGTGTAATGAAGTAATAGTCATCAGTGATTGGCTGTTAGTGATAATAATGATCTGTAATTAATCCTTAACTGTCTCGCAACAAATCTAGCAACAAATTCCGCTCCTGTGATTAACAGTTTCCATTGCTTTTGTATTTTTTCTTTTTTTTTAATTTTTTTTACCAACTATAACTGATGAGTTTCATCTGTTAAACACAACTGTTTATAAATGACGTGCCTCTTGCGTACATATCATGGTAGAGACCTTTGTATTTGACCTTTGCAATAAGGTTACATGCAAAGTGATGTATATATGTATTCTATTACTATATCTATACAGTTCTATTAAGTTACAGGTAGGGTGCACAAACCTTTAACACGTTAAGTGTTAAAATGCGTTCGATTAAATAGTAATAGTTTGGTGTACAGGGAAAAGTAGAAAAAAACAACATAGGATTCAAGCCAAAACTTTTAAAGTGCCCTGTATAGCTTGATGTGCATCATAGTGTGCATGATGATGATGATGATGATGATGATGATATGCTCTTATTGATGCTCCACACCGAGAGTGCTGAGAGCCCAGTGCACTGGAAGAGATGTACATTTATAACTGTTGAATTAGAGCGTCTGTGTGGGGAGGGACGCCGCTACGCTCACACACTTGGCTCGCGCCTTTCTTACAGTCGCGCAGTGAGAAGTCGGTGCGGGACCAGACCCAAGCCACCAAAATAGTACCGGCTGGAACCGGCTGTGACTCGGACCCAGCTGTTCGGTCTCAGACGCCGGTGTGTTAGACACGGACGCAGCTACCAGTGACAAAGTAGCTAATTAAAAACAACATTCTTAAATTAAGTGAAACAGGCTGTGTAGGTTTTGTGTGTGTGTGTGTGTGTGGGGGGGGGTGTTTGGCAGGCGTGTGTTCATTGACCAGTTCTATATAGAACCTCTCAACGTTCTATGACATGCTTCGATATATGAAATGGCAAAATGGTAATTAATAAGAAAGACCCAGAACCATTTAAAATCCTAAATAATGTGTGTGTGTGTGTGTGTGTGGGGGGGGGGGTTCCTTCTTGTTTCTTAATAGAACCTTTAAGTAAATTGTTCTTAAATGTAGCAATTCTTAAAACGGCCACAATTTTAAAAAATTGATATTAAGGGGAAAAAATGGATGTCCGATATTTTAAATAAGGCGTAATTATCAGAAAAAATATTGCTAAAATCGATTATCGGTCGGTCTCTAATTCACACTTAAATGATGAAACACTTAAATAAGAGAAGTTGAATTAATGTTCCTAATCATTTTTTATTTTTTTTCAAATATTTATAAAAATTCTCTTTATTGTTGCTGCGTGCTTTAGTCATGGCACACTATTTGTTTTTTATATGAATTTATGCTGTTTTTTTGTTGTTTTGCTGCTTTTTTAAAAAGGAGGGGTGAATACTTTTGAAGAGGGAAGTAACTATTTTAACAGCTTGCCGTTTTCTTTGGTGCCGTTTCACTTCTTCAGGTCGAGCTCAGCGGTCAATCGGCGACAGAAAATACAAAAAAAATCATTTACATCGTACATGTCAAAAATATCATTTAGTATTAAATTATTTCACTAATTATATTTATCATATAAAAACAATACTATATAAGGAAGTGTTTGTTTTCCCCATAAAACAACAAGTACTGTATTTACAGCGTTGAAACAATTTACTGGTCTGATTTAATAATAGTGAGGAGTTCCGTTAATATAATCATAATAAAATAATAGATTTAAATAATTATTAAAGACACGGTAAGAGATTTCAGGGAGATTTAGTTTATAAACATGTTTAGTTCTGCAGGTTTAAATTCTGCTCACATCTCGATAGCACTCTAAGTTGCGTGTTCTAAATGTATGTATATGTGTTTATATCGTCTGTGGACGGCGTACGACACAAAAACACTTCGTCC
>JAOUQX010000028.1:7703877-7715908 GCA_028566295.1 Liobagrus marginatus
GGGTCTTGCTCAAGGACCCAATGATGGCAGCATGCCTGGAGCGGGGCTCGAACCCCCGATCCTCTGATCACTGACTCCGAGCCTTACCCACTGAGCCACCATCACCCTCCACACTTGTTTTATATGAAATATACACTTTTACATTTGTGGCATTTGGCAGACGCTCCCTTATCCAGAGCCACTTACTTTAATCTCACTTATAAATAAAACTGAGCAGTTATGGGTTAAGGGCCTTTCTCAGGGGCCCGCAGTGGCAATCTACCATTCAGCAGGCTTATCGGCAGCACCTTATCGGCTGAGCTAGCACTTCCCCACTTCATAAACAATGAGGCAATGTTCTACTTAAGCTTAATTAATTCATTTGTTTTTGTTTGTTAGTTCATTTATTCATTTATCGAATTTTTAAAAACTATTTTTTTTTATCATTGCATCCTATTTTTGTTAGTTTTGAATTCATTGTTATTTCTTTTTGGATTATTAATAACAACATTTATGTTTCATGACAGCTGCCTAGTGTTTTTTAAGTACTGTAAAAAAATAATAATAAATTAGCCGTCTCTCTAATAACCTTAACTTTCTAAATATATAATAAAATAAATATATTATTATTATATTATAATAGAGGTGCTCTAAAATAAATACTCAAATCTGTGTGTCTCTCACGAAGCCAAAGTGGATGAAGTTAACTGTAAATAAAACATTTATGAAGGACCCATGGAAGGAGTCTCTAGTGTTCGAGATGTTTTTTCTGAGATGTCTTATTGATGTGAAAGTTTTTATTGCTGATGTAATTCGTAAAAAAGATAAAAGTCTGACATTTTGTTCTTTAATAAATACAACAAGGTCTTGTTGTATAATGTTTGTGTTGTAAAAGAACCTTTCATTAACCGTAACTCGGCTTCTTCCCACATTCTTATCATTTGTACACTGTATATATGTCTATTATTGTCATATACATATTGCATATAGATGTCCATTTGTAATTACTGTACTTATTCTAAATGTTATTTATTTGCAACCGACCCCCCTGTACATTTTCTCTCTCTCCCTCACCCCTATTTACAGTAAACTTTTGATCAGTCGTCAAAGCATGTCACTGTATGTTGTACTATGTATGATGTACATGTGACAAATAAACTTTGAACTATGAACTTGAACTTGTTGTTTTCCCCAAAACGGTGCATTATCTCGTGTATGACATCATCGCTATCATTCGGAGCGAGATATCTTCAATGCTCGGTGCCTTGACTCCTTTCCTCTGGCGCCCTCTGTAGGATTCGTGAACGCTCGTCTGGAGGAAGAAAAGCCGATCTTCAACAAGCAGCGGATCGATTTCACGCCTCCCGAGAAGATCAATCACTTCGCCGTGTGCAACAACCAGCTGTGCATGAGTCTCGGGAAGGACACGCTGCTGAGGTACCGCACCACGTCACCTCTCATATCGAATTAATGTTGTTCGGATGCGTTTACTTCTGCTGACGCTGCTGTTTGTGATGTAGGATCGATCTGGGGAAACCCGATCAGCTGAACCAGATCGAGCTGGGAAGAAAGGACGATAGCAAAGTACACAAACTGTTCCTGGATCCCACGGGTAAGTATCGTCCAATAAAAAAAATACCTTTCCTCATGTGTTAGTTGTGTTTATTTTGATCTTCGAGTGTGTTTGTCGTGTCTCACTCCACAGCGGTGGTTAAAATGACGCTTATATGAAAGTTTCAGAAGGATTTCTGTTTATCTCTAGACTACAGGGGCAAAATATTATCGGGCCCAATACCGAGCCCTTGCAGACGTACTCGTAAAAATACCCTGATACCAAAAATCAATAGCAAAAGTATCGTCATTTACAGAACTGCCACCGACACACATGGCACACATAATGTCAGCCTCAGCAGTGTGGAAATATTTCTAAATAACCGATGCCTTTTTTTCTTTCTTATTTTGTACTTTAATTATTGTCCTTTGAAGGTTATTGCGGTCCAATATTCAATAGGGTTAGGGTTAGGGGTCTCAATGTATTGTGCTTGGAAAATTGCCACATCACCAAAAATAAATAAATAATATACAGGTGTCGGTATCGGCAAGTATCAGTGGAAAATATTTGTTCTCTTACTGGTATCGGTGCATCCCTGTAAAATATTAATAAAAAAGTTCCAGATAAACAAAACCGGTTCATCTTTTTTCCACCCAGATGTTTGTATTTTCAGAGTAAACGTTGATCTCAAACCCGTTTCTGCCCTCGGAGACGCCTTGAGCGCTCGTCCATAAGCAGATTAAACAAACAGGACCTTAAGTGCATCTTGGGTCTTAGTGTGATGACCAGAATATCAGCAATTTGTCTGATAGGTTTTATATAGTATTTTAAAAATCTATGTTTAAATGAGTTCTGCCAAATAATTTCCTTATTGCACAATTTCATTCCCTCCAAATCACTTTACCCTTTATCTATCCTGGACATTCAGCGTTAAGCGTATTTACACATACATTATTTTTATATTATTGCTTCAAAATGAATTAACGTTTACATCGGCAAAAGTCATTTACATGAATATTAAAACATAAATATTACGAAATAACATCTTAATTCAATGTTACCACCGGAAACGCTGCCATTCCCTCCCACCCCCGCTTCCGCGTGAGGTGCAGCGGTCACATGGTACAAACCGCAGAAAACTATAAGCTTTCATGTCGTAATAACGAGTTCTGCGAGAACGTGAACGCTTTTTACAAGTTGGAATATTGTCATTACCATAATAACGATATGAGGTGAACACACCTTAATTTTAACCCTTTTTAACAGGACGCTGCCATTAAACCTATGAACCTATGAATGACACCTAAATGAATTATATTCACAGTCATGAGTCAGATCTAAAATGATTCAGGACTCTGTTGGGTGTCAGTGTGTGACGTGTGTTTTTGCTATGTTGGATAAACTTGCACAGACATTTTAGCGGTTGAAGATTTGAGTTGCACAGATCAGGGTGTCTCTGAGTGTCTCCGAGAGCAGAAACGGGTTCGATATCAGCGTTTACATCTTGTGCAAGTGTCCTTAAAGGTTACCAGATTTTATGTTTTTGATATATCGAGCCCCTTTTTCCGTTGCAGGGTCTCACTTGGTGATCAGTTTGACCTCTAGTGAGTGCGTGTACCTGAACCGAAACACTCAAAAAGTCCGCAGCCTCTCCAGGTGGAGGGGCCACCTAATAGAGAGTGTGGGCTGGAACAAGATTTTAGGCAACGAAACAAACACCGGCCCGATTCTCGTTGGCACAAGCCAAGGCATTATTTTTGAGGCAGAGATCTCTGCTTCCGAGGGTTCCTTGTTCAACACCAACCCAGATCAGTACTTCAGGCAGGTTCATTCCTTGGAGGAGGACGGAAAGCCAGCGCCCGTCTGCTGCCTGGAGGTGGAACGTGGGATCGAGTCGAAGTACTTCATCATCACCACTACTCGCAAACGTCTCTTTCAGTTTGTTGGCAAGTTGGCCGAAGGCTCCGAGCAACAAGGCTTTAGCTCCATCTTCGCTCAGAATCAGGATCTCCTACCAAGCTTTCAAGAGTTTCCCGTTAACATGGGCTACAGCGAGATCGGCTTCTACACCTCCAAGCTCCGCTCGAGCCCGAACTCTTTCGCCTGGATGATGGGAAACGGGGTTTTCTACGGCCACCTGGACTACTCCCGGCCTGATTCCCTTCTCAGCGACGTCCAGGTGTGGGAATACACACCGGATATCAACTTAAACAACAACAAGCCCATATCCATCGTACTCACCCAGTTTCATTTCCTCCTCCTGCTCCCCGATCGTGTCAAGGCCATATGCACCTTGAACGGACAAGTTGTCTATGAAGACGTCTTCCCAGATAAGTTCGGTCCACTCAAAAAGATGATCAAAGATCCTGTCGGTGGCCTGGTCTGGATCTACACAGAGAAAGCCGTCTTCCGGTATCACATCCAAAGGGAGTCTAGAGACGTCTGGCAGATGTACATGAACATGAAAAAGTTCGACCTGGCCAAAGAGTACTGTAAGGATCGACCCGAGTGCAAGGACATGGTGCTCGCCAAGGAAGCGGAGCACTGGTTCCAGAACAAGCACTATCTGGAGAGCGCAAAGTGCTACGCACTGACTCAGAACTACTTCGAAGAGATTGCGCTGAAGTTCATCGAAGCCAAGCAGGACGACGCCCTCAAAGAATTCCTCCTCCGGAAACTGAACAACCTCAAACCTGCAGAGAAGACCCAGATCACGCTGCTGGTCACCTGGTTGACCGAATTGTATCTGAACCGTCTAGGGCAGCTGGAGGCGATTGACAAAACCAGCACCCAGTTTCAGGAAATACGTGAGGAATTCCGTCACTTCCTAAGTAGCTCCAAGCACAAGGAATGCTTCTATAACAACCGGAGCACCATCTACGATCTCCTGGCGAGTCACGGCAATGTTGAAGACATGGTCTATTTCTCAGTCATTATGCAGGACTACGAGAGGGTCATCTCTCACTACTGCCAGCACGACGACTACGCTGCCGCGCTCGAAGTCCTCTCCAAGCACTGCAACGAAAAGCTCTTCTACAAGTTCTCCCCGGTTCTCATGCAGCACATCCCAAAGAAAGTAGTGGACGCTTGGATCCAAATGGGCAACCGGCTCGACCCCAAGCAGCTGATCCCGGCGCTGGTGAACTACAGCCAGATCGGCAGCACGCAGCAGATCAACGAGACCATCCGTTACATGGAGTTCTGCGTCAACGATCTCCGAGTGAAGGACGAAGCCATCCACAACTATCTGCTCTCGCTCTACGCCAAGTACAAGCGAGACTCTTTGCTGTGGTACCTCGAGCACGCGGGAACGCACGCCTCGGATATCCACTACGACCTGAAATATGCCTTACGCCTCTGCGCTGAACACGGCTATCTCCAAGCCTGCGTGTTGGTCTACAGGATAATGGAGCTGTACGAAGAAGCTGTGGATTTGGCCTTGCAGGTGAGAGCAATAAAATAGGCATGTGCGGAATTCCGTCGGCCGGTTTGGAGTAATCGTACTGTCAGGAAAATGTTATTCCGTCAAAAATTCTTGTTGATATTACGTTCGAGTTTCGCCTACTATTTTGCCTACTAATGCTATGAGAGGAACACGGTTTCACTCACAACCAAACTTACATTACTAGCCAATCAGAAGTAGTAAGGGGTGGGCTTTGCAACTGCCGGAGCAAAACACTAGAGCTGTGTGTAACTTTCCTTAATCCGGTTTACGCTGGTTTCTGACCGTTACCGTTTGCTCCAGCAAACATTCTAATATTATATATCATTATCACATCAGGGAGCCGCTATCAATATGCGCCGTATTAAAAGCGTTCATGAACGTTTTTACGAACAGCGCTAGCTGTTAACTTTTCATTTGTGTTAAGTTAAACCTGTCTCCTGCAGCTTGTGGATGCAGGGTTGCCAAGTCCACCATTTTAACACTGAATAGGGTTGCTTTAAAACGAGATATTTGGTCCCGAATTGTAAAATAAAAAATTATTGTGATATTGTGATGTTTATGATTTTTTTATAGACTATTTTAATAACACTTCAAACATTTGATGTACATGATCTGAGGAAGTGTAAGGTGTAAGAGTGTGTGTGTGTGTGTCTGTGCTTGTGTGTGTGTGTTTGATCTCAGGTGGATGTCGAACTGGCCAAATCATGCGCCGACCTCCCCGAAGACGACGAAGAGCTGAGGAAGAAGCTGTGGCTGAAGATTGCCCGTCATGTGGTTCAGGAGGAGAAGGATGTGAAGAAAGCCATGAACTGTCTGTCCAGCTGCAACCTGCTAAAGATCGAGGACATCCTGCCGTTCTTCCCGGACTTTGTGACCATCGATCACTTCAAAGAGGCAATCTGCCAGTCGCTGGAGGAGTACAACCAGCACATCGAGGAGCTCAAACAGGAGATGGAGGAGGCCACGGAGAGCGCACGGCGCATCCGCCAGGACATCCAGGAGATGAGGAACAAATACGGCGTGGTGGAGTCCCAGGAAAAGTGTGCCACCTGTGACTTCCCCTTACTCAACCGACCCTTCTATCTCTTTCTGTGTGGCCACGTGTTTCATTACGACTGCCTCTTCCAGGAGGTCACGCCGCACCTCTCGGCCTACAAGCAGGGCAAGCTGGAGGAGCTGCAGAAGAAGCTCGCTGCCGCCGCCATGCAGACCACCAAATCTCGGCACAAACCCAAAGAGGAGGACACCGTGAGCCTGGGGAAAGGCCAGGGCAGCCGAGAGCAGATCAAATCTGACATCGATGACATTGTGGCATCCGAATGCGCCTACTGCGGCGAGCTGATGATCAAATCCATCGATAAACCTTTCATCGATCCAAACCGGTTTGAGGAAGAAATGGCCAGCTGGCTGTGACGCTGATCCTCTACTCGATCCGTTTCATCTGTTATGCGCACCCGAGCTGCTACGCCGCCGTAGCTGCCCCACGTCAAGCGCTCTGTACACACACACACCGACCGATATTTCAGCTGTGACAATGCCTGCGTGTGTGTTCGCATATACTGAGACCTTTTGGCTAGAAGAGATTTTCAGCTAAATCTGAAACACCACTACTTTAACAGTGTGTGTGTGTGTGTGTGTGTGTGTGTGTGCGAGCGAGAATTGCTTTAATATGTATCGCACGGCTTTACACTAATAAACCAGACAGCATTGCGTTTCTCTCGCAATCATTCTGCCCCAGACTCACTCAATTCCCTGCCTTTTTAATTATTAATATTATTAGTAGTAGTAGTAGTGTGTTAATAATTTGCAAATATTTATTAGTATATACTTTATTCTAAGATAATTATATAGTTATATAAATGATTAGTATAACGTTCTTAAAAGTGACTTTTATAATAAATTCATAATTATTATTAATAGTAGCATCTTATCCATTTTCGTCTTGCCTTGTATTAAACTTCGGATAATATAATTTAAAGACTTCTCTACACATGTAAATTATATTTATTAAATGTAGAAAGTTATAATTACCTTTTTTTATACATAAAGTGATTCTTTGATTTCATCCTGGCTGAATGATTGATTATGTTTGTAAGTGATGAGCGTTTGTTTTGATAAGCTTGTGCAATCAGATTTGATTAGAATTTCTCTACAAACTATTATAGAATTACATTTTTTTCCATACTGCCTTGTATGATGTTACATTCTGGGAAATTTTTTTGGTGTCTTTCTATATGAACTGATCAAATCCTTCTGCATTTATTTGAATAATCTAAACACAGCTTCTCTTTGATTAAAAATAAACAGCCTGGCTTTTTAAATATAATTGGGTATTTATAGCAAAGTGAGAAGTGCAGGCCATGCACCGTGACTTAACGTTATCTACAGGCACTGTTTACGGATGGAAGAATCTTTTACGATAATAGTTTGGACAATATATTACAATAAATACCGTTAAAACGATTATCGAGTCATGACTATTCAATTTACTTTTCTGTTTTATGCACCTGGCTGAGTATGGGATTTATAAATATTAGTTGTATTTTATATGTTTAATTAGTGAAATAATTTATTTTAATTGCTGTATTATAATAGTGTGCAAACATGATGATAAATTTAGAACTCTCACGAAATCACGCGATAATTGGAAGTGGTGACGATGACGTCATGCGCACATAGGCAGACTCGTGAGTCTACAAGGCATCACTGGTCGATCGCAGAAATCCGCGTCCCCGTTTAATCGCTGAAATATGCCTCTGAATTGCATTATTTGTGTTTATTTTTAAGTAATACTTAGTACAGTGTGTTATATGGAAAGGTCGGCGCACAAATTCGATGCGTAAATCAATATCTCGTCGTCGCACTCGCTCGGTGGTTGATTATTAATGCCTATTCTGTGCTCTGTCCTCGCCATGGCGCCGTTGTCCCTGCTCGCTCGGTTACTGAAAGTGGCCGCCTCTCTGCTGCTGCCGAATCCACCGCCTCAGTCTCTCTCCTTGTTCACGAGCGCCATTTTGGAGACAGAGCGGCGCTGTGAGTTGGCAGCAGCGGAGACGAAGCGAAAACAGGGGGGACACGGGGCGACGAGGTGAGCCTGCGTTTATGAGGGACATGGTGGGGGAGCGTTGGGGGTAAGATGGCCGAGAGGGAGAAAAAGTTAGAGAAGTGGAATCGGGAGGGCAGTGGCCTGGTGCGCTGCTTTTCTGCTACCGAGCCGCGCGCGCGGCGTGTGTGGGTGTCCTCCCGTTAGTCGTGGAAAAAACGATCCTTAAACAAGTTATTTTAAAAAGTGGCCCAGTTTATATCCTTTTCCCCAGTGGATGTGGCCTTAAAGAGACAGGGCCTGCCTGAATTATTCAAAAATATGCACGAGAAAATCTTCAAAAGTGCTAAAACACTTTCGCTAGCTTACATGCTAACCCTAACCGCTTATGGTTAGTTAGCGTATCTTTGCTAGCTCAGTAGATGTGCAAATGTCTGCAGTTTTGGCAGCGACCGTAATTAACGTTAACGGTATTTCGTTTGAAATGTGCTAGCAGGCTAACTTGCATGTCAAAATGTCACATCTTACGTTAAACACGGATTAGCTAGCGAAATATTAGCCTGGCTAACTAGCCCGTCCTTGGTTTGCGCGGGGCGAGCTAGCTTAGCATGATAGCTTATCGCATAGCTTCGGATAACTTAGTGGTAGATATCGCTAAGCGTGTGATCTAGCTAGCAGCTAGCTAACTTGCTAATTTGACACCATTTTTATATTTGTACAGCAAACATTTTCGCACATTTTATTTTCCCGGCTCAGCTCAAACCTTATACATAATGGCAACTAATAAATTTCAGTATAAATAATTAGTTTTTAATAAAGTTCAGGTGCAACGGTATACCTAGGAATCTAATTTTAAGACAGGAGTCGATTCTCCAATTCTGAACACTGAGAACTCATATATTACTCGAACAAGGAGTCGATTCTCGGATTCCACACTTTTGACAAACAGTCGATACCAGTGATTCAGATTCGTTTCCACATAAGTTGAATTCGGATGAATCTTTGCACACTAAAAAGATTGAGAAATAGTTTTTTTTTCAACAGTAAACTAAATAAATACGAAAATAGTTTTTAGAGGCTAGATACTGGTGTAGCTCCATTTCATAAGCAATATTTCTTTGTTTTAATTTTGAATATGAATATCATTTAAAAAATCCTGATACAAATACCAGGTTGTAATGATAAACAGAATTATGTAATTTAGCTGGTAAAGTTAATGTTTATCATAGATATTTATACGTTTAAACTTGATTCCCATCATTTGTATCATTCTTGGTTTAAAGCAAATATACTGATTCGGGATTCCTGCTTAATATCTGTGGAATAAAATAAAATACATGTCTGAAGATACTTTCGAGATGATGGATGTTCGTTTGTGTCCTTAATAAACAAAAATAAATATCAGATATCTCAACTGAAACATTTAGTCAATAATAAAATTGGATTTAAAATAAAAACAAGGTAAATAAAAAATGAATTGTAAGTTAATTACACTTACACCAAGTCATTCAGAATGATTTCAGTGGCTAAAACAACAAGCTAAATAATCAAGTGCTGGTTTTGATGGATTATGTTTGATCATTTTTACTCATTAAAACAAAGCACAGTTAGATAGCAGTTCATACGCAGCATTGAATAAGTACAGTAGTATTTTAGTAAGAAAGTTACGTTATTGTCTTGCTCCGTCTTATTTGATCCATTATGACAGAACGGAAACACTCCCGTTTCATAACTCCTGGTTATGGTAAAATAATCAGTGACAGGGCGGCGTGATGAAGCGGAGCCACTGACCTTGGTTCCATACACACTTTATTATTCCGACTGAACTATTCCGCTTGACTGTTTCCATGAGACGTGATCTATTCCGAACCGGTGTTTACATGTGCTGACGGTTTCATTCGGATTAATTTAGTGACATGCGTACATACATTAGTCTGTCGCTCCATGAATTTTATTATCTCCCATGTTTTTAAGTCTGTAAAGACGAAGCTGCGTCGATTAATGGCGCTAGTTATGGACATGGTGTTGCTCTTAAGCACGTAAGTGTGCGAGTTCACGCTGTTACTGAAATCTCAATGCGCAAGAAGCCGAGCTTCGCTATGAGTCATCGATTCCTGCCCCTAACCCCTCCAAAGAGTAGAAATTTGCGAAAGAAAGTTTGTAATAAGGATTGGTTAGAGTTGTGCTACTGAAATTTAGTGATCTGGAATAAAAACGGAACTTTCACACGACACGCCGCTCATTTCAAAGGGTATTACATCGAGACCAGGCATGTGCGAAAGGACACACACTCAAAGTATTCTGAATATTTCGTTTTATCAGGATTTGAAAAGGTTTATGCCGCCTCTCAACCTGGGTCAAATTTGAAACGGTTTTTGCATTTGAATTTCAATTGAGGTGTTTACATGGAGTATTTGAATCCGATCGAGGTGTTTACACGGAACATTTTAATCCGATTGACATGTTTACATGGTGCGTTTTAATCTGATTGAGGTGTTTACATGGATCCTTATAATCAAAAATCACATGTAAACACCCATAAACACATACAATAGTGTATATATAAACATAACACTAACACACCGTTGTATTATCCCGATGTCCTCAGGTGAAAAAATAGACATAATTGAACGAAGCCGTAGTTTTTATACCGATCCTTTTATTTACACGTAAATGTTCCGCATGGAACCCTACAACAGACTCCTCCCCAAACATATTTCCTGACCCACACTCCTTCGTGTGTGTGTGTGTGTGTGTGTTTTGAGCAGTGAGAGCCCTGTTGGGTCCGGGACCGGTTCTGTCTCCTTATGGCCTCGGAGCAGGATGGCGTTGGAGCCTCTTCCTGCCTCACGTTGGCCAAACCGCTGCACCTGCAGCACCTGGAGCGCTCGCTCCGCCTGGACGCCTTCCTCCAACACTCCTCCACCATCTTCAACCGGGACATATCCAGGTAGAAAAGCCCTGTGTGTGTGTGTGTGTTAATCAGATTACAAGCTCTGATCACCTGGTGTGTGTTACAGACTCTTGATTGACCCATAAATCCAGTTTTTACACTGTACTGGATAGTCCCCTACAGACCTACACACACACACACACACACACACACACCCACCCACCCACTTGGGACTCAGATCTACAGATAAACGATAAACTGTTTAAAAGGAAGTAATGTGTAAAGCAGATGATTATTTCCCTACATCAGCAAAACACGTATGGGACGTAGTAGCGCAGTGGTTAAAGTGTTGGCTCTCTGTCACGAAGGTTGTGGGTTCAATTCCCAGCATCTCCAAGCTGCCACTGCTGGGCCCCTGAGGAAGGCCCTTAATTGCTCAGTTGGATGATATATGTGAAGTTGCTCTGAAGAAAGGTGTTGAAAAAATGAAACTGTTTCGAATATTTCCTATAAATTATAAATAATAAAAGAAAATATTAATTATAATAAATTTGTGGGCTGTAATTTTAGAATTTAAATCGAGAATATTTTAGGTGATCATTGCATGAAAACCTACCTGTTATCGGCCCATTGTTATTATACACACACACACACACAAGGTTCCATTTTAAACTTTTATGTAGGTTATGGTGTGTGTGTGTGTGTGTGCCAGTGATGACAGTGATGATAGTCTGGGTGAAGGTCCGTCTCTGGCCCCGTCGAACCCTCACGCCCCGGTGCTGGTGGTAAAGGACGAGGCGTCCGACTCTGATGAGGGTGCGAAGAGTTCAGGAGGAGGCGAGTGCGGTACTTTAAACGGAGCTCTGCTTCAGGGTAAACACCACCATTTACAATACAGATTTATCCGCACACACACACACACACACACACACACACACACACACGCACTCATGTTCAGCGTTTCTTCATCTCTGGTCATCTCCAATACAGAGCACAAAGCCGACAAAGCCAACCTGTACAACTTCACCAAGCTGAGGAAGAGCAGGAAATGGCTGAAGGTAACACACACACACACACACACACACACACACACACACACACACACACACACAGAGCGCT
>JAOUQX010000028.1:7765324-7776824 GCA_028566295.1 Liobagrus marginatus
GTGTGTGTGTGTGTGTGTGCGTGTGTGAGGTCGATTGTGTCTCTCAGTGAGCATGTCACTGACCTCTAGTGTTAATGAGTTAGTGCTACAGGCTGCAGGACCGTCCCGAGTTTTTTTAGTTCGGTGTCGATCCTTTAGATCGGCGGCGGGTTGCGTGACGATCCTGTGCAACTAATTCGACTTCCTGTTTGTACGCTTGGAATGTAGTTGATGCAGAAATAATAATAAAAACTACATTCGAATTCTTCTTCCTTGAGGGAGCATCTCCTGCTCGTTTCTAAATCCCGAATCCGTTCCCATCCTCTGTATCCATGTAAACCGAGACGAAGGAAATCAACAACAACAACAAAAACAACAACAACGAGGAAGAAAAGGATGCGTGAGAAACGCGGTCGTCCTGCGCCGGCATGTTCTGCATTTTTTAATCAGAAAGGAAGCAGGAAATGATGTCACTGGGTCACAAACAGGATGCTGTGATTATAACACAATGAGAATGCTTGGCCATGTGATGGAGACCCTGAGGCCAGAGAGCAGGGCACACACACACACACACACACACACGCACACGGCAACAGGTTTGCAGGTCGAAAGCTTTACCGCATGACTAATTGCTGCGATAGCGAGTGTTACATGACGGAAGCGCTTTGCTAACCTTGTTGCTTTTGTTTCGAGCGTCCTTTTCACACGGATGAGGTTGAGTGTGTGTGTGTGTGTGTGTGTGTGTGTGTGTGTGATTTGTTTGCTGCTGCTGATGGTGTAATTAATAACTAATACAACTCTGGACCGGGCGCTGACTTATTTCCCAGACCTGCGTTAAACTTGTGCTGTGTGTGTGTGTGTTTCAGCTCTGTCGCTGCTAATGAACGCCGTAAATTCCCTCCCTGCAGAATGGACGACCTTTCTGACCTTTCCAGCGTTAAGTGGAGCCCCAGGTGACCCTGTGCCAGCCGTGTGGAAAAAGTGGTGATAAATAATCCCGGGTTTGAGCTCCAGATCGCTCAATTAAACGTTTTCCCCTTCTAAAGCCCGTAGCTATTTGGGTTTTTTGTTTACGGTGCCAGCTTCGCCCTGAAGCCCATCTGCGCGAGACACGACCACATGCATGGCTTTTGTTACGGGTTACGGGAAACCAGAGGGGGGTGGGAGCAGCACACATTACACACATGACCCACACACGCACACACACACACACACTCACACTCCGCTCGATGAAGCCAAGGCCAGGGCGCGTGCGAGCGCTTTCTAGCCACGTGGAGCTGGCCGAGAGGGGTGGCATATGCCGCTGTTTTTATAATGGAGCAGCGTTGCACCCTGGGGGCATCTGTTTCACTCCCCGCACTCCCCCAGCTCGAGGGGGCTGTAGCCGAGGCAACGGATTTAAATTTCAAGCCAATTTACAAGCAGAGGGGCGACGGGGTGAGACGGATTTTGAACTTATGAAAAAAGAAGGGAAAAAAAACAATCCATGAAAGAAATGACTTTTTTTATTCTTCAGTTTGTTGTTGTTTTTTTTTTTTTTTATAAATATGCATTATATACAAAAAATAATAGTATAAAACATATAAAGAGCGGTGTTTAATTAAATTAACTCTGCAAATAATCACTTTTCTCAAAAATGACATTATTGGTCTACGTTTATAGGCAGTCAGTGGTGTGTGTGTGTGTGTGTGTGTGTGTAGTCACTTTTTCAGTCCCTCTTTCCTCCTGCTGCTTCACGCTGTTTCTTGATTCCGTGAATCCGCCAAAGGGGGAAACGAGAGGACGAGCAGAGAGTTCCGTTCGTTCCCGTTCGTTCTGGTTTTCTTTGTAAGGCTTTTTTGTGAGTATGTGCTGCATACGATCTCGGAGAAGACGAAAGAATCTCGATTGGATTTGTACAAACCTTCGTTTCCATGTGATTCTGATAAAAGATCCGTTTGCTTTTTCCTTTCTTTTTGCATAGCGGGTGGCGATGCCGGCGTGAACGTTTGGACGTCCCTGGCACCTTCGTCGCGATTCGTTGGCGGATGACGTGTCTGTGATTACCACATAATAGTGAGAGAGTGAGGGTGTGTGTGTGAGAGAGAGAGAGAGATTGAGAGCTCGATCGATCGATCGATCGACGTCTCTGTTCCAAACACTCCCCAGGTCCATCGTGAAAGGGACTAAACCATATAACCATATTGTTGGAAGTCAAAAAGAAAAGAAAACACAACATCCAGGACTGTACACGTCTGTACACACACGAAACGCAAACTCAAATCAAGTTTCTCAGAGCAGCAGTGGACATCGCAAGAAATCCTCTTTAGTTTTTCAGTTCTGTTTTTGTAAACAATCCAGAAAATTCTGCTTTGATTGTGTGACCCCCCCGCACAAACGCCACCACCCCCCCCCAGCGTCCTTCTTCCAACTTCGGTCTTCGCTCATCTTGTTTATACCTAAAAGAAAAAAAAACAACATTTTGAATCACGCGGGTCATTTGGATATATTTGATACATGAAGAGATGATTTGTTTTCGTTCTTCCGTCCTCACCTCGGTCGCTATGACGCATTCGCTTCTCTCCTCTGCTATTACAAACACAGACTGGTACATGGAGTCTCTCGGGGAACATATCGTTGATATCCGACACTCCGGCTTTTCACTGCGTAAACAAATCAAACGCTCGGCGTTAAGAAGGAAAAGCAGAGGATTGTTTTCTGTTTGTTTTTATAGAGCCACACTGCTCCTGCACTCACCTGTACACTCTACTTAACGGTATTTTGTCTTCTAAACACTTTTCGTACTTGTGGCTTTTATCCTCTTGCGTCTGGCTTTCCTTAAACTCTTTCGAAGAGTTGTAGTCCAAATGGTAGTTCTTGAGTATGTAATTAGACTTCTCCTGACTGCAGTCCACCTCCAGGTCCACCTTTTTGTTGGTGTTCTTGAGCTGCGACGTCGGGATCAGGTTGTCCCTCTGCGTGTCTGACTGGTTGTTCATGGCATCGTGAGTCCTTTCGGCGGCCGCTTGCCTGTGGACGTGGCGCAAGGCGACTGCCACCATGCAAACCAGGATAAGCAAAGCCACCAAACCTACGCCCAGCGACACAGCGGCCCACTGGAAGTCGTCCCGGGACTCGGTGTTCAGGTGCACGGGATGAGTCATGGCGAAATAGTCGCAGCGCGGTCCGGTGAACCCGACGGGACACAGGCACACGGGAGGCCCGTCCGGGATGCTGGTGCACGATCCTCCGTTCAGGCAGACGTTTTGCGACGAGCAGGGGGCGCTGTAGAGCTCGCAGTTCTGCCCGGAGTACCCCGGAGCGCATGAGCAGGTGTAGTCGCTGACGCCGTCGTGACAGGTGGCGCCGTTAGCGCAGGGGTTAGAGGCGCAGTCGTTGATGTTGATCTCACAGCGCTGGCCTGTAAATCCTGCTCGACAGCTGCACATACGGACGCCGGATAGGATCACACACGCGCCACCTGTGGAGCACCGGGTGTTCGGTTACACTCAGGTAAACACACACACACACTTACACAGCAGTTAGAAGCGGGACGTACCATTAGCACAAGGCAGAGTCGTACACTTGTCCACTCTCTTCTCACAGTTGAGTCCGGTGTATCCTTTAGGGCACTCACACAAATAGCTGCGCCCGTTGTCTCTCTCGTGACACTTCCCGCCCTGAAAGCAGGGCATGTCTGCGCAGGTCAGGAGGCTGTGCTCGCAGTGTGTGCCCTCGAACCCTGGCAGACATGTGCACGTGTAGCCGTTCTCCAGCTCCTGAAAGAAACGTGACTTTTAGCGCAGCGTTTTTCAGCATTCTAAGTCTCTATTCACACCATGATGTTAGCACGTACCACGCAATGTCCTCGGTTCCTGCATGGGTTGCTGTCGCAGTGACGCACCTCCAGCTCGCAGTTGACACCGGTGTAGCCCGGCCTGCACGTGCACGTGTAGCTGCCCTGCCCAGTGTTCGTGCACGTGGCTCCGTTCATGCACGGCTTGTGGTGGGTGCAGAAGTTCAGATCTAGTGTCAAATGTGAATGATAAAATCACCACCTAAAGTCATCGTGCTAGTCACGAAACCCCGAGTCTGCACTGACATTTTACCTAATAAACCTATTTAACTATTAATATGTAGAGAAATGCAGTGTGTAAACGAATATCACATTGGTACATCCGTAATGTTTGCGTATGCCCTTGGAAAAGGTTCCTGCTCTTGTTACGGGGCACCAGAACAGTTCAGGGTGCGTGTAAAACAAAATTTTTGGAATATTTCAGGTTCCATAGAATTTCGTGAAAGGTTCTTTAGTTTGTTGATTGGAGGAAACCCTTAAGCTTGTTAACAAAAAGGTTTTTTAAAAATAATATACTCAGTTCAATCTAATCCCATCTATTATACATTGAGAATGTACCAATGTGTGAAGACGGGGGACATTTTTTAATCACATGGGTTTTTAAAAAACGTTTTGAGCTCATTCTAATCTTGTAATGTTTACTTTTGGTGATTTGTGTAATCGGCGCTCGGCTCGTTGTCGTGAGGACTCAGACTCACCTTGATCGCAGAAGAGTCCTCCCCATCCTTCTTTACAATGACACTCCCACTGCTTGTGGCACGTCCCATGCTTACACCCATGGTGTTTTTTACACTCGGTGCAGAACGTTCCTTGCCAGCCCTCTCTGCACCTGAACCACACAACCGTACAACAGCGCTCGTTACAACCACACCGAACAACACAGAACACCAAAATAAAAGTGTTTACGGAATCACACGGCAACTACGGAATTTTTACTAAATTGTTATTAGTATAGTTAGCGTGTTTGGAGATTGGGGATTTGTATGTATTTTTAGTTTGATAGGAAATGTGATATGGTAAATGTGATATAGTAATTTGGAATCAAAAAAGAATATTTCCAGCTTGCGTACTTACACACACTCCCCAGGGCTGGAGCAGTTCCCGTTAGCTTCGCTGCAGCCTTTAAGGCAGATCGCTGTGGAAGGAAACGGAAGGATCGATTAGTAACGCACGAACCCTCAATGCATCACTTAATACTTATACACATAATAAATCATCTGTTCTGGTGTTATTCATGTGAAATACGCAACATCACTAAGAACAATCCTGATAGCTATCAGTGGTTATTAACGACTATCCTCCAGCCCTGTCCTTCAGTCACAATCAGTGTAGCTAGCGGATCGCTGTTATCAAGAGATAGCACGACTTTATTTTTATTTTTTATCATTAATGTGATATGATGTTCAAGTGAAAAAAATACTAATAGGCTAGAGCGATTAATAACACAACATCCACTACAACGTCTCTGAGAAAACGCATATCTCGATGGTCCAATGATGAGGAACGATCAAATTTAGCACATACCAAAATAAACACACCTGCAAACATCAAACCATTATTTTTCTTAATGTTAATGATATTAATTGTTTGGCTTCACATGATTTCTATCATTATCTAAGAATTTAATAGGATTTCAGTCATTAGCTTGATAAGCTACATGGCTACACTAACAGACGTTTTGCATTAGCATTAAATTTGACCTGCTCTAGCCCCAACATCTAAATGTTTTCAACGAAGAACTTTTGACATGTTAATGCAATATCTTGTTATTGCTACCTCACAACTTGAAAGTTTGACTTAATAGCTCAATGTTTTGTCTTGATATCTTAACTTAATGTCTTATTAATTCAACTTTTTATTTTAATAGAGATAAGCCAAATAACAAAAATTAACTAAAGTATAATGGAAAAATGAGAATTTCAGCATAATGAGTTAAACCCAAAGTGGTGACAGGCGAAACAAAAGGAGAAATTACACATGAATCAGTATCTTTTTACGTTAGCAGCTTTTTCCTCACAAAAAACGGCGCCATTTTGTGCTGACGTGTAATAGCAGCTCACGCGCAGGCGCACTGTTACCAGGACAGAACGCGCGTTCAGCAAACAAGCGGTAGAGGCTAACACAGTTGCTGTGTGGATTCAATTAATTGTTATTAGCAATAGTTATGAAATATAGATTAGTTTAACTACAAAGCAAACGCATTTACAGTACGTTTTAGTAAAAACCATCACGAGAATTCGAGCTGTTTTAGTTACTTTACGACGTAGAAATAGCGACAATCCGACGTTTCTGTACTAAACCAATCACGTTGTTGGAGCTAACATGTTCACGCCCCCTCCCTAGTTTACGAGCATCTGATTGGACAGGATCTACAGCGCATGGGTGCCGTCGTTGTTTGTAATTGGCCTCTGGGTAAAACATTGGTCCTTTTTTTAAGTAATGCTTTTTAGACCGGAACAGATGCTCCATCTCAATTAAAAAAACGGACAGCTGCTACTATTGTTGTTCTGAGGCCGCGCGAGCCGTAATTTTGCAGCTGCCACGCCGCAGAGCCACAATGAGAGCGCGCGCAACGGCGGCGCGTGTCGGATAATAACGCCGCGATTAGCGCGGCGCGTGCTCGCCCGGGATTAAATTACCAAGCACGCGCTTGCTCTCTCTCGCTCTCTCTCTTTTTCTCTCACTTTCTGGCCTCGCGCCACACACACTCACACAGTGCGCCCTAGTTTATTTATCCCTTGACCCTATAATAAACTAAGGTTTCTGCGCATGTCCACGACCATAAAATCTCTCTCCATAAAATCATATTTCGCCATATATTTTAACCTTTCCACTCCCACTGGAATTGGGACTAACCCTAAGACCACAGATATCAACAGCTTTCCCTTTGGATCTTTATTCACCAAGCACACGCTTAAGATCAAATTTAGGATAAAGTTCTGGATAAACGTATCAAAAGAATATATAAAGTTCTGCTGCATGCTTCTTAATCTCATGTGCCAGGAGTTCAAATCAGGGCTACAACTTCTGCCTTTAGAGTGACCCTTAATACCATGCTGATAAACTCGCCGTAACATTGCTGTGTGTGTTTTATGAGAATCTATAAATATGAGGACAAAATGCACGAAACCAGGACCGAAACCAGATCCAAACTCCGAGCATTTGGTGGAGTAAACCGCATGGGGCCCTCAGTAATGGCATTAACCGTAATGACTGCTACTCAGACTGTTAAAGCAAGCAGCTGGCTTGACATATTGGACATGTTTCGAGCAGGGTTGCCAGATTTTGCCTTGCAATCCACTCATGCGTTTCAAAGCGCACTCTTGAGGTACTAAACCGGTTTCCTTACTCTCATATACCATTACATTAGCTATTATTGCAAAAAGTGTGTATTAATGGTTAATTTGAAAGAACACATTTGTCAAAGTGTAGATAGTCGGTGTAGACGTGATAACAAGTCGGCCTTTTTAAAGCTGGAATCTGAGTTACGGTTCTACGTTCAATCTGAACCTCATTAACGTTAAAACGAGGAGGGTATAAATAACGGCAGCTTCACTCTGTAATAAAATGTGATTTCAAAGTGAGTGGAAATTTCAGCAATAAAACGCTGACAAGGCCCGTGAATGCGAGAAGGTTTAAGACGTCCTGCATCGAACCGAACCGAACCGAAGCGGCCGAAACCATAACGGTATAACAGACGGTTTTCGTCAGGAATGTACGAGAATTAAGAAGGAAAAAATGTCAAATGCCTATAAAAATGTATCTTGGGCCATTCAGAGATTTATTTCAAGAACATCTGGATCGAATATGCCGCAGCTACCAGAGAAACACCTGGATGAATGGCGTTCAGGTGCAGGACAATGGTTTGAAATGAACTCTGCAGAGCGGCAGATCTCCAGTAAAGCTAAGTGTCTGGTTCACATCTGAAATTCTTTGCTTTAAAACAAAAGGAAAGGTTACGCGGTCGGGCGATTAAAGCCGAGGCCCCACGTGCACCTGAGAACGCACTAAAGCACTAAAGGTGAAGCACTAAAGCAGACCCTGAGTCTCCTAAAGGCCAGTGCATGGTGATCTCTGATTGCTTACGTTCTTCGCAGTATTCCCCCTTCCAGCCGGGGAGACAGGATAACTGCCCGTCTGGGTTGCAGGTGTAGTGGCCAAAACGGTCGTCCCTGGGCGTGCATATTTTGGAACAACTGTCTCCGTAGTAATTTTCATTGCAGATGAACCGGTAAGAATACCTTAGCTCTGTCTGCTGATCGCTTTGGACTTCCTGAGACCACTCAGCCCCTACTTCCAGCTGTCTTTTGATGGGAAAAGAACTAATCTGTAAGTCGGGGTTGTTTAAGTCTATGGAGGAAAAGGACAAAAACAACAACAAAAAAAAAAGAGAAACAAACATTAAGGGTCAAGTTGTGAATATCAGAAATCTACTCATACACACTGTTGTCATGGAATCGGCTTCAGAGGTCGAATGTAATTCCCTGAAAAAAAAAAAAAAGAACCCGAATTTCCCTTTTCCTTTATGTGGAGCGAAAAACATTCCCATGCTATTATCCCGTTCCAAAGGGCGGGACACAGAGAGGTGTAAAATACAGGAAAGTGCCGTCGGATGGTTTTGGCAAGCTTCGAGTATTCTCACCGAAGCCCACTGCGCTTTCCCACGCCAAAAATACACCAAAGGAAGTCCAATTGTGTTCGAGTATGAGAATGTGAAGGTGTTTTTGAAGCGAGAGGAAAGCGCAGTTCCACGGCTGTACGGCTTCGAAAAACAACAGCGTTCCTTACTTTCTCTACTCCACAAATGCTTTTAAACACCAATAATAACAATAATACCTTTTCATATAGAACAAACAATAACTAATAACATATAGAAAAAATAACTTTTTATTAAAGCACGTGTGTACAATAGTGTCGCCCTCTAGTGGTTAAAAGTGGAAGTCCTTACCTACAGGTGGATCCTCCAGCAGTGAGAACCAGGCCTCAATAATCAAAGAAAATGATCCCTAAGAGAAGAAAAGGTCATAAATATGTCCTAATTACAGTTGAGGCCTAGTTGAGTTTATACATACTCATGAAGAATAGATGTAAACAAGCCAAGTGCTAAGCGTTCATGCATCGCTGCAGGTGTGTGTTCTGCACAGTACTGCGACATATTGCAGCTTTACAGTATGTTCTACGCAATAAACACACACACACACACACACAAACGACTTTCAAACGACCCGTGCACTTTTCCGGTTCCTCTTACCGGCCATCCGAAGCTGAAGGGCAGGCGTATGGGTGTACTCAGGTGTCCTCCTTCCATCCTGAACGAGTTGGAGCCCAGCACTGGGGTGAAGGTGCTGCCGAAGATGCAGTCACCTGGAGACACGGCCACCTGGTAGTTCTTCAGACACACGCGGAAAAAAGTCCTGCAGTCCGGTCGACATGGGGTTCCGCTCGCCAGCAAACTTTTAAAATTCTTGAACTCGTGGAGATCGAGCTCGAAAACACCAGATCCCAATATCTATATATATATATATATATATATATATAATGGAATAAATAAAGGGAATAAGACACATGATGTGAGGGTGCACATGATGGACCCTTCTAAAGCTTGTGTGAGTGAGTTTGTACCTACATGCTAACCGCTCCAACAAACAACAAGCTAAACATGAGCATGAGACCTGATGATACTAACACACACCTCTCCTGACCAGTGCAGATCCAAAACCAGATCCTTCCTCTCTTTTAATACACACTACTCTACTACACACAATCTTTAGCTTTTTTTGTTGCACAAATTAGTTCATCAATTCACCATGGGACCCTATAACATGTTGCACTGATTCTTTTTTTATAGGATTTCCAAAACAAACACGAACAGCACATACACACGCACACACCACACCACACACACGCACGCACACACACACACACAAAACCTCAGTTAATCCTTTACAGCTGCTCCAAACAACACACACGCCACTAGTTCTGTTTTATTATTATTGAAAATTTCTTCTGATTAAGCGATTAAGCACTTTTTGTTCTTTTTTTGGTTTTTTTATTTTTTTGCTCAACTTAACTGTTAGTGTTCCTGTTTATGCAGCTCAGCTTGTAAAAATGCCTCTCAAAGAAATATAGCTTTGTGATTTATGCACAAGTCAGTTTATATGAAAGCTTAGATATTATTATTATTATTATTATTATTATTATTATTATTATTATTAATATTTTCCATTGATCTGTTTAGTTTTTCACTTTCTGCTTGGGAACACTGTCAGAAAGAGAAAGTATGGAAACTAATGATGATGATGATGATGATGATGATGAAGATGATTTCTTTACCTGCGTTAGAAGCGCACTGAAGCATACGATCCGAAAGGCGAACCAAGCTGCCATTCTTTTATATTTCCCCAAAATGCTGTGGCGGGGCAGCCGTCACCCGCGGGAAATATTTCCTCCCAAAAAAAACCCCCCAAAAAAAACCAAAAAAAAAAAAAAACCAACAAGCTCCTATTCCCAAAGTAGAAAGAAGGCTTCAAAGAATGTGTCAAGAATAAATAAATAAATCAATCAATCAATAAATAAAGCACACAAAAGTACGTGGAGAAGAACACGGTTATATATTCCTGCGCTGCGCGCGTCGCCGCTCTTGTTCTTCCTCCGTGCGCAAAAGGCGCGTGCAATTTCCCAGGTTATCCCAAAGGTGAAGGTGAAACAGTGGATCCAGTCTTATTATCCGTCCCGTCCTTGCATATTCACTATTCCACAAACCTCCCGAGTGTGTGTGTGTGTGTGTGTGTGTGTGTGTGGAGAGAGAGAGAAAAAGAGAGAGTCGCTTCAGTGTGTGTGTGTGTGTGTGTGTGTGTGTATGAGACTGTGCGTTAAGGTTGCTGTAATCACGCAGATCCTCGTCACGCGCCTCTCCTTAAGCCTTGAATGAAGTGTTAGTGCAGCCACACAGCGCTATTTATACCGGCCTCGAGTCCGCGCTGCTCATTACATAAACTGTCCATCATTAGCCACGCCCACTTCACTCGGTTTTCCCCTCCATTCCGAATGCATGCCACGCCCACACACCACACACTCTGACAACAATGATGCGCACATGTATGCCACTGGAACAGTACACTGCCCTGAGACGAGACTATAATAAGAAAAATAAGATTAAATTTAACAAATGTATTCTTTACAAATTATGTTTTATTCTCTATCTGTTGTTAGTGTACAATCATTTATTATTAAAAACAATAGACAAAAAAAGGGAGCGTAGTACATGAAAGGGCTATTCGGTGGTGTTTGCGCCTCTTGGGTTTGTGTGTAGAACTTTCTCCAAAAGGGTTCAAAGTGCTTAAAAAAAAAAACTCTACAGGAACCCAATTTAATACAATTTATCTTTTAAATAAAATCAAGAAATATTCATCTTTCATTTAATTTATTTGTCAATTAAACCACTAAGACAAAAACACGTAAACAAATGAGTATAGAAAGTAACAGTAGAGTATAGTATACGTTATACTGTACTAGTATCTCACTATACTAACTATACTAATATATCGAATGTAAGTATATAATAATTATATTATATGTATATTATACGTATATAATAATAATAAAGTTAAGTTTATTGGTCACATGCACATCATACAGTACAACATGCAGTGAAATGTTTTGATTCCGCATATCCCAGCATACAAA
>JAOUQX010000028.1:7835891-7848399 GCA_028566295.1 Liobagrus marginatus
CATGACGCTGAGCAGACCCCCCCCCCACACACACACACACAACTACCAGATCACATTACGCGCACGCGCGTACGCGCACGCACACCGCGTTCTCAGGAGATGTGATTAGGGATAATAATAGAGGGGCCGGAAACGTGCACACGAGCTCACAGCGACTGGAAGAGAAATAAATCAGATGTGTAATCCTGTAATCTATTAATCAGAATGAACAATGTCTAATTTAATCCTAACGCACGTGCTCGTTTATCAGCCCAGCTCGGACCGGGTCGTTACTCTGGAGACGTTTCACAAAGCAACACCGACTGTACTGTAAAATAATACACTGCACAATAACAAAGTAAAATAAAAAGTCACTTTATAAATGTCTTTTATCGGTTTATGTAAAATATGAATTTATTTAAAGATAATGTTTCTATATTTATTTGATTATAAATGATCCAACACATTTACTATGGCCCAGTATAACTGCATTAAGTCACAGCACAACGGAAATGCTCGGAGAAACCACTAGGGGGAGTTGGTTTGCGGAAACGTGCAATTGCTCGCGTGCGTTTTTACGTGCGTTTTACGCGCGACTGAATATATGTAAAAATATAAAATAAAAGTTGATATCAAAATGTTGAATAAAAAAAGAATTACACATATTAAGATCACATTATTTTGTCGTGTCCGGTAAATCGGCTTTTCAGTGATTTATAAATAGTATTATATATATAAATATATATTTTTATTCCTACATGCTGGTCACTCGGAGCTGCCTCAGAGAGGGTGTCTCGGTGCTCACTGACAGTTTAACTGGTTTAAAGTGTTAAAGTGAGTTCACTCAGCAAACTGGTGCTCAGGTGGGATTAAACCAATCAGACGACCGCAGACGCGGTTACAAAACAGTGTTTTACTGAGAAAACACCGCGTCACAGCCATGTCTCATCCTCCGGGGTGTTAAATAAAAGGGTGATGGTGGCCCTGAGTCAGTGATCAGAGGATCTGGGGTTCGAGCCCCGCTCCACACATGCTGCCATCATTGGGTCCTTGAGCAAGGACCTTAACCTCACTTGCTCCAGGGGCGCCGCTCGTTCTGGCTGACCCTGCGCTCGGACCCCAGTGTATTCTGACAGGTATGCTGGGATATGCGGAGAATAAAACACTTCACTCCGTGTATGTGACAAATAGGATCTGAAAATGTCAGTGATCTTCAATTATTATAAATAATAAACGCACAACAGAAAAGTCGAGCTTTCAAAAATACGTATATTTACACACACACACACACACTTAAGGGTTTTAATAGGAAAGGAAATAAATCGTTTGCCGCGTCCGCCACCTAGTGGAAACACAGAAACACAACAAAGGACCAAATGCGTAGCGAAAATTAAGGTGAATAAAAAATTAGAATTTATGTTTATAGAAACACGCATTATTTTTTATTTAAGAGGATGTGTCAAAATATATTAAAAAAAATAGAGAAAAAAGACAAACTACAGATTGACCACAAAACCCAAAAGAAACTACAACCAGTAAATGAAGCAAGGGGAAAAAAGGGTAAAGAAAAGGAGAAAAATAACACCAACTAAACGCGCTCTCACACACACACAGAAACACACACGCGCGCACACACACAGGGAGAGACGATAAAACGTTTATAAATTGAGTAAGTGGTCAGGAAGGGAATTGTCCATGGTAGCCGTGACACAGATAGTGACGCACAAAACTGATTCATTTTATAATTTGTATGAATTTTTATGTCAAATATTTAACTATCACACAGGTTAGATAAATACACACAATAATGTCTAATTACAGGACTTATTAAAGCATTATTAAAAAATGATAACCACTTACTCCGTGGTCAGGGAAAAGGATCAAGCTAAATGTATACACAGTTTTTGTCTCGCTTCAGTTCACTTTAGCAGATTTTTGTCTTTTCTTTCTCTAAAAGTGAACACGAGAATAAAACAGTTTACGATACTCCGAAACGGCTCAAACAGCATAAATTTACAGCTTTAGGCCATCTGTCACATCTCTCAACTATCACTGGCACTGGAGACTCCTTACTGTTACTGAAATGTTCTATTTCCATTATACTGTACTACAGCAGTTTAAAACTATTTCTGTTTGTTTACTAAAATAACATTATGGACGTTTTATGTGTGCATACTTTTACATTTAACACTACCGAACATCAACATGTGACATCTCTAATCACCTAGACTTGAATTCACATCAATAAATCAAGAACTTGTATAGTATTTATTTAAAACTTTTTTTAAACAGTTCTAAAAATAGTTCCAAAAATTGTATTTCATGAACATGAAAAAAAGTCCAGCTTCAATAAAGGTAATAAAAAAAAACCCTCAAATCTTACATTGAATTCTTAAATAAAACATACACAACTAAATTTGTATCACTGGATTTTATAAACATTTATTTAAATTCCATCTGATTTAGTTTTTCTAAACCTTCACGTTGCTGGGATCTGTAACCTTTTCAATCTTAACTATAAATCATTTAAACATGTTTTTTTGTAGAAAAATGTAAATACTTTAAATGATCATTTGAAAATGTATGCATTTTATTTAGTGCAAGTCATAATTTATTCTGAACTTGCACCAAATTAACAATAAATATAGAGGCTTTATTTTGCTAATGAATTATAAGATCAGTCCGTGAACATAAACACAAACCTACTTTAAATTTCAATGCGGTTAAATTCAAATAAAGTTCCTAAAAACACACGCATTAGTAATAAGAGCTTTTAATGACTTAACACAGCACACAAAGTGTAATTAGATTAAACAAATTCATTTATAATAAACTTGAGTTGCATAGTTTTATACAGTAAATCCCAGATTCAGTAAGAAACATGACTGGGGGGGAAACATAATCCAAACTAAAGAGACGAGTCAGTTCAGGAGTGTTTTAAGACTGTTTTAGATGTGATATTTTAGTGTTCTATTGTTGAAAAAAAGGGCTTGAAAAACATAGTACACCTTAATGCTGAACAGCCTCTGAGACAAGGCTTTCTAGAGCATGATCTTTAAAGAGTTGCACCTGAGAGAAGTTCAACAGGTGTCCCATTAATTAAAATGTTTACCAGAATAACACAGAAAAAAAAAAATACACAGCACCAAAGAAGTCCTGCTAAAGCTGGTTTTAAACTGTACGAATTCAGCAATGGAACAAGTAACAATGTCACATGACCGGTTGATAAAGTCGTATTCGAATCCATGCAGAAATGAATATTAATACAATGAAGGAGATCGGAAGATCGAAGGTTCGAGTCCCGGCACCGCCAAGCTGCCACCGCTGGGCCCCTGTGCAAGGCCCTTAAACCTCAACTGCTTAGTTGGATTAAAAAAAAAAACGAGATAAACGTAAATGTAAATGTGTACGTAGCTGCTTCCTACGCCGTCCTCTGATTGGTGGATCTTAAACCAAATGGTGCAGCAGAGATTAAAATTTGACATCTAAAATTTTCACACCGACAGAAGTTTGTCGGCCGTCTCTGGGTTGTACGAGTATGGGTTGTAAAGTTAGAGCGAAGATCTAGGCCAAATCTCGTACAGCATAAAGCCATATTAATCCTTAACTTCTGCAGGACAAGCAGGAGAATTAATCATCAAACGAAAATGGACCAGTTACTAGTTTATATCCTGTTTACAACTGGTGAGTTAACAAGTGTTAGACATGGAGTAAAATGAAACGAGACTCAACAACGAACGTGTGCCTGAAGCCTGAGGCACCAAATCCAACACCACCTGGATTATGCATACCATTAAAAGTGCAGTTTTATAGATTATTTGGTATCTAAGTGCATAGATTTCTCACATTTATAACGAACAATGGCTTTTTTTTTTTTTAAACAGGAAACAAATGAAATCATAGGATACCCTTTCCCCCGTTTACTGCCTCTTGGTGTGCTTTAGGTTGTAGTGGCTTCGCATGTCTTTACGAAGGCGAAACTTCTCCCCGCACACACCGCAGATGTACAGGTGAACGTCCATGTGCTTCTCCAAGTGCTCGCTGCTGGGAAAGATCTGGAAGCACACCTGGCAGATGGTCTCTCCGGCTGACAGGTGGGAGATCATGTGGCGCACGTGGTCGTGCTTTAGGAAGGTTCCTTGATCGCACACGGGGCACACGTAGCGCGCCATCCCCTTGTGCATGTCGGTGTGCAGCCGAAGCTGGCGCTCGCGTAGAAACCGCTTGCCGCAGGTCTGGCAGGTGAACTGTTTCTCCTTGGTGTGAACCGTGTAGTGCTCACGTAAGTGGCACCGCTGGTAGAACCCTTTGCCGCAAATGCCGCAGAAGTGCTTGCGCCGGTGATCCGGCTCGTCTTCCATGGCGGCAGCGCGGAAGGAGTCCTGCTCGGGACAAACCAGAGTGTGCTCCACTGCCAGGCTTTCTGTCTCAAAGATCAAGCCACAAAGAGGACAACGATAGCCCAAGTCAGCACCTTCAATCAAGCCTTCCTCCATGGACTGGGCATCTTCCGGTAAAGGGCTTTCTTCACCCGGGGAATCGGTTTCGGTGCATTGAGGTTCCCCGCAGCGCTCCGCATGCTCCTGCAGCTGCCTGCCTTTAATCAGAACCTGACCACACCGTCCGCAGGCACATATGTGTCCCATGTGGGTGGAGATGTAATGGGCAGATTGATCCTCCTCGGTTAGCAATGCCCCACACAACTCACACGGAGTGCACTCGCTATCCTGAGTCTCCTCTTTAATCCTGAAAACTTTTGCTTCCGGACCCTTACTGTGGCCCTCCAGAGCACCATCATCTGTGACGGAACCTCCCGCTTCTTCTTCACTGTCAAATCTCATGTTATCTCCAACATTGTTTCGAAACGTTCTTTGGCGTCCCGTGCAGCTCCCCACGCTGTGGCTTTTCACCTGGACCATCTTCGTGTTTTCCAGTGCATTATCGGAGTATTCCTCCGGCTCTAATTTGATCTTCATGTTAGATGCTGAATCGGTGTCCATGCCCATGGACCTGATGACCGATTCTGTGTCAGATTTGTGGTCAGGCCAGTCTTCCTCACCTTTACAAACCGCTCTTTGTTCTCCGGTTCCTTCAGAAGCCGAGCTCTCACCTTTGCTGGAGTCACTGTCGGCCGCTTTGCCGACTCGTGGGGCTTGGAACGCCTTGCGGTTGGTGCACGTGAGGATGTGTTCAATGAGAAGCTTTTCACAGCTGAAGACAAACCCGCAGTCGTCGCAAGTGTAAGTGCGGCCGAACCGAGGTCGTTCTTTTAAAGTGGCACTTCGGCCCGAGGTTCTTTTTCTCAGATCGCATGGTTGCTCGACAAGATTCTCAGATTGCAATGGGGGGGGAAGTGGAATAACTGCGTCCTCAACAGGCCTTACAGTAGGTATATTAGGGGTTTGTGGAGTAGACGAGTTTGAAATTTTAGGCACCTGGTCACTTTTAGCAGGGCTCTGCTGTTCAAACATACGAACACCAAACATCATCTTCCCTCCTACTACGCTGGAGGAAGACAAGGAACTGGACGACGATGAAGAAGCTGATGAAGAGGGAGTAAGATTGGAGGCACGGATGTCTCGGAGATCCTCCAACGAATCGGGGATGTAGTACATCTGCAGATAAGCCATGGACGACTTAAGTTCTTCGAACTCGTAATGTCCAACGACGATGCGGCCGAGGTACATGAGTTGCAGGATGAGGTCGAAACACTCGGCGCTGATCTGCATGTTGCTCAGATCGAGGCGTGCCGTGCCCTGCTGGTCTCGGATAAACATCATCCTAAAGTAGGAACTGCAGGCTGCCAGCACGGCTTTATGGGCCCTGAAGTAAATGTCACCGATGGCGATGCAGCAGTCGCACAGGAAGCCCCATTCCCGCTGATTGTTGAGCTGCTGTAGGACATGGTCACTGTGGCTTGGTCTTGCCATCACCCTGTAAAGGACTGAGAAAGAAAGACAAGCACTTAAACAGAATGCAAACGCTTAATCAGCCGCGTCAGCATGGGAACACATCTCAGTTTGGTTCAGGGAGATTTTTAGTAGCAAACAGAAAGCAAAACTACTTTAAGCAAGTATTTTATCCAAGTTCTCAGCTGCTACTGGACTCTACATGTTAGGCAACCAAATTATGAGAGCTATATTCATGGGAAAACTATTGCTACCAAATAGGGTTAGGGATGCCAAATAGGGTTAGGGATGCCAAATAGGGTTAGGGCGGCCAAATAGGGTCAGGGATGCCAAATGGTGATGGTGAAGGTGATGGTGACTCAACGGTACAACGCTCTGGGTCAGTGATCAGAGGGTTGGGTGTTCAAGCCTTGCACCGGGCAAGCTACCATCACTGGGTCCTTGAGCAAGACCCTTAACCTCACTTGCTCCAGGGGCGCCGTTAGTTCTGGCTGACCCTGCGCTCTGACACCAGCGTATTCATATGCTGGGATATGCGGAATAAAAACATTTCATTGCATGTATGTGTGTGATAAATACGATCTGAAAAAATGAAATGTCAGTAATCATTCAGATCTTCAATTATCAATTATTATTATATTAAATCGGGTTAGGGATACCAAATCGGGTTAGGGATACCAAATACGGTTAGGGATACCAAATAGGGTTAGGGATACCAAATAGGGTTCGGGATGCCAAATAGGGTTATGGATACCAAATAGGGTTAGGGATTCCAAATCTGGTTAGGGATGCATATAGGGACGCTCCGTTCAGGATTTTTACAGCTGAGACCAAGTACTGATTTGATCGAGTTGATACCGATCCGGATGGATCGCTTCAAGGGTTATATAACTGATCTGTAAGCTCTCTAATTAGTGTTTATGTAGAACACTGTGTATATCAGTATATAGATACTTAATATAAGACTAACATGAATACAAACAAAGATTGGTTATTAATCTAGGTTTTCCTAGACTAAGCAGGTACCGGGGTTAAACTGGTTTCTAACATATATAAACAATTGTGTTTAAACGATATTTTAAAAAGAGAAGGAAAACAGGAGAAGGAACATTTCCACCATTTTAGTTTGGAATATAAGAGAATATGGAAGGATGTAATAATGTTAGCATGCATTTTTATGTAAGTTTCACTGACTTATTACACCAAGTATTACAAATGACTTATAACATATGTTTACTTATGAGTTTGTGGGTTTACAAAAATATTATTTACATTTACAACATTTAGCAGAAGATCTTATCCAGAGCGACTTACAACCGAGCAGTTGACGGTTAAGGGCCTTGCTCAGGGGCCCAGCAGTGGTAGCTTGGCAGCTAGCAATAGAACCCTGGTCTTTGGATCAGCAGTCCAACACCTTAACCACTGAGCTACAACTTCCCCTCTTTTATATTTTCCAGACTAATTTTAATAATCAGTATTTAATATTTAGCCTATTTTGGTCACCCATGATTTATGGTAAACAGTAGCATTAGCATCAGATGTCACGCCCACAAAACATTGATGTCTGATGACGACAACCCTTTCAGGTTTTCGAAAGGTACTTTTGGCCTGTTATTACTGGATCACCACAATTAAAGTGTGTGTTTTGTTAGCGTTTTGCTTTTTTTTTCACAATTTTTTTTTCTAAATTCCAGCTAATTTAAATTGATTAGTTTATGATTATTGTTGCTTTATTAAATACTTTACTATAAACTCATTAAAGTAAGAGTCATGCTGATGTTTCTTACTACCAATATAATGGTGAGGGTGCATTTATTTTTGTTACGGTTTGGCGGTGGAGTTACAGGCATTAATACACACATTAATATCAGCTAAGAGGTTTAAACTCGAAAAACCATTAACGTTTACAGTTACAATAAAAACAGATCAAAGTGACAGTGGAAGAAAGTCCACTCAGAATTATTACCAAATAATCATGACCATCATTATCATACATGTTTCTATATAAAGATTAATATGCACAAGAACATTATTTTAAGTGAAAGCTAGTTGTTGGAGGAAAAGTCGAGAAGGTTGTTTGGAAATAGATGAATAATAGTTTCACAACTTTGCACGTGGTAGAGATTACAGTCTAAACCACATGTGAGATAGCCGGCAAAAATCTAACTAAATAACCTAAAGCACTCTTAGGGGTAACATTAAATAGTTTAGGATATAAATATTGATAAACAGATACAAGTGGTACATGATAAGCCCTTAATTTAAAATTTAAAAAGGTAGACATTTTGTTTTTCATGCTTTTGTCGTTAACAGCACGCACGTAGTTTCCCTTTGTTTTGCCAGCCCTGAGTTCATAAGTCCCGCCCCTCTCGAGCTCCGATTGGCCGATTTCTTGTGAACACGCTCGTGCGGGCGTCGAGACTGTCAATCACACCGCACCACACGTAAAACACAAACTATTCGCGTTCGTCCGCTTTATTCTCTAAAACACGTCTTTTTTGTGGTAATAACCGGTTACATTAGCGAAAGTTTAATCATAAATAAACGTAGTAAGCGAGAGAGAGCGGAAAGAAGAGCTGTGATGTGTGGTTTGCGTCGAAGGTTGTGTCCCGCACGAGCTTCCCGCAAGTACGCAGAGAGCCTTTCAGATTAGCAAAGATAGCAGCTAAACGATTAGCACAAAAAAAGAAAACCCAATAACACGACGAAACGATACTCACCGGCGGTAACGGACGCGTCGACGGCGAACACGGACTAAAAGTCCAATTAAAAACAGGAGGTTTTATAAAGTTGTGAGAAGGAGAGCAGATCAGGAGTCGGGGCCCCTGGTGTTAGCAGGGAGGAAATGACTTCCGCACAGCCGCGCTCGCGAGGCAGATCACCGCACTGAGGCTGCCTGCGCGAGATCCGGCCTCGCTCACGCAAATGCAACCCGCCCTAAATCTAAATCCGGCCCCGCTCACGCAAATGCGCTGCAGCCCGCCCTACCGCGTCCATGCATGCACAAACAACTGCAGTGACCATGCAACCATACATGAAAATACATGCACGCCTGTGGGGGGAAGCGATGAGGCGCGTGCTCCAGCACACAACTCGTTTTTAACTCCCGACAGAACTAAACAACAAAGCAAAAAAACGTGTGCACGTGTGTTTTATACACACATTTATAAATATGTTATATCAAAGGTATACATCATTAAAGAATAAACAGTTAATACGCCGTGATCGGAACGTTTCCCAGACCTGTCACGCTTTATTTTAAATATCATGGAAAGGTTAAAACGTGCAAGACTGCATTAGAACATTAATTATTAAAACACAAAAATACAAGCTTAGGTTTTTCCATTTACGGCAACCTTGAGGAAAGTGATATTGTGTAATATTTTAAATACTACAGTGTATACAAACTATACAAAGTTTATGGAACTCAGGGGCTTTGTGCACTGGGGCATTGTCATGCTGGGACAGTGTGTGCGTCTCTTATGTTCCAGTGTGGAACTAATGGAACGCTACAACATACTAATACAATCTTTACAACTGCGTTACTCACATTTTGTTGTAACAGTTTATGTGGGTGATATGACACACTTATGTGGGTGTGTTGGTGAAGTGTCCACAAACTTCTGGCCATATAATGTAACTTGTTTTTTATGTCATGCCCACTGCCAAATCCCGCCATAATGTGCATACACAGTATTAGCACTGGCTGCAGTTCCCATTTCGACCACCAGGCGTAATAAAAGCGCTGAAGCTAATACGATTGGTGGCGCCTCCATCACGTTTCCTGGTACAGTAAAAACGCCGTTTTTTTTTGTAAACAACAATATGTACATGTTTCTTGTAACTACGACACATTTTTGTAATTGACGGCGTGATATCGTGTAATTAGGACGTTTTCTTAAAACAATGATATATTTTATTATCATCGTAACTTGTTTTCTTGTATTAAGGATAATAACGTATTTTTTTCTTGTCAGAACAATAAAGTTATACTTTTCCCTAAACTTGTTACAAATATAAATTGTTTAAATGTAAAATTGATACTCTTTACTCTTTGTGATCATTTTTAGTTTTAATTTCTTTTTAAATCCGCATTGTACATTTTATTTACGCTCCTTTCTTACTAAACCTTTAGAAATAATCGCTTTACGTTTTTGCGAAGCATTTTGTATGGACACATAATGGTCACGTGACACACACGTCAGTCGCTCAGGAAGGAACCGTCAAGAGCATTTTTCTCCCTGCAGGAACATAAAAGGGAAAAGCGGCAGCTCGCGCGGCGATAGGCGGTAAGGGCGCCTTTTCTTTTCTCATCGCAAGGTTTTCACGAACGTGCTGCCTTTATTTGCAAAAATGCATGAAAAATTAACTAACCCTTTTTTTTTTTGTTATTCATTTCTGGATCCAGAGTCATAAGAATGAAGATGCATAAATGCAGTGCTGCGTTGAACACATATATTAATTGCTTTACCTTCGTGCATTATTTAATTATTTTATGCACATATCCCACGTCACGGGCTCGTGCCCATTTTCTAAAATGTGTTATACAACGCTGAGATTTGTAATTTTTTTTACTCCTCCCGCTTTATTAAACACTTTATTACGCCAAGCAGTAAATGCGGGGTTGAAGCTGAATTACAAGAAGCTGGCCTCTAAAAACGAGTTAATTGTGAATGTAGGAGAAATAAAACGTTTCCTTTAGTGTTGTAGTTATTTGTGCTTTTGTTAGAAGACGGAACTGAGGTGTGACACCGACTGTATGAACCATGACAGCTGATAAAGTACCATCCAGATGTAAACATCTAGGCGATCGATTTTCTTAAAATGTTTTTCAATAAATTAATATGATAGAACTTAACAATAGAGGTCGCTTTGGTGGGTTTATCTTAAATTTAAATTATTTTATAATAATAATAGTAATATTAACAACAATAATAATAGTAATTATTATTTTATTGTGATTGGGGACGGGGTGTTCATTGACGCAGCAACAAGTCACCAGAATAAGAATAGAAATAGAATTCTGTAGTGATTAGTACTCCTGCCTCACAGTAAGAAGGTCATGGGTTCGATTCCCATCCAGGGTGTTACTGTGTGGAGTTTGCATGTTCTCCCCGTGCTTGCATGGGATTTCCCCGGGTACTCCGGTTTCCTCCCGTCTCCAAACACGTGATTGTACATAGGTGAATGTGCTACTCTAAATTGCCCATAGGAGTGAATGTGTGTATGAATAGTTATCTGTCTCTAAGTGTTAGTGCTGTGACTAACTGCTGATTGTACAGGATGTACCCCGCCCTAACTCACACACTACGTTATCTGGGATAGACTCCAGCGCCCCCACGACCCTGAACAGGATAAACACTAGATAATGGATAGATGAATGATTAGGAATTTAGGAAATAGGTTCCTGGGAACACACAGCTCCAGGGTCCATGGTTCGATCCTGGACATGACCTCCCAATGAACATGTGGTATTTGTCAGGGTTTACTGGTTTCTTCCCAAATCCCGAAAGTATGTCAGATTGTCCACAGTTAACATGGAGGTATTTCCCTGCTTCATGCCTAGTGATGAGGATAAAGAGACACAGTTCAAACCCCAGTCACCGTTCTGGATCTAACTACTTATCTACAAATCGAGAGCGACACTGTTTTTTTTTTTAATGTTATTGCTGTATTTTACGGTTTTATACACAGTTTCTGTTTTTCAGTATAAAAAGTATTGGCACACATTAGTTTGATTTGATGTTACACCACACCCCGCCATTACTCATGTTGTCTCATGAGAGAAGTGGTAGCTCAAATTTTGAGGTGTTGGACTACTGATTACTGGACTACTACGAAGATTGTGGGTTCGAATCACAGCACCACCAAGCTGCCACTGCTGGGCCCCTTAGCAAGGCCCTTAACCCATAGCTGCTCAGTTGAATAGTAACTAAATCACCACTCATCTACCCAATGTATCATCTGTTTGTTTGTGTGTGTGTGTGTGTGTTTATGTGTGTGTGTGTGTGTGTGTGTGTGTGTTTGCGTGTGTGTGTGTTAGGTTAAGAGGGGGCATAATGGACGTGTCCAGCCACAGTCTTTTCCTCCTGCAGCAGCTCAATGTCCAAAGGGAGTTTGGTTTCCTGTGTGACTGCACGGTTGCCATTGGCAACGTGTACTTCAAAGCCCATCGAGCGGTTCTGGCTGCCTTCTCCAACTATTTCAAGATGATCTTCATCCACCAATCCAGGTTAACCGACTTTAATGATCAGAGTTGAAGGAATGAGATAAAAAAAAGTCACTCAATCAGTTATTAATTATAAGCATAGCTGTGTATGGTGATGATGAATCCTGAATTCTGATTGGTCAGAAGGAGTTGATTAGTTTTCTATAAAACTACAGCCGCAAATTAAAGGACAGAATTAACGCACTTGTTCTGATAAGTTATCTTTGTTATAGTAAGAGCTTGTTAAGCTCATTCATTAACATCACTAACCAGTGTGAGATGTTAGTTAATTATAGATGTGCAGTAAACAAATGAATTACTATCACATACAGTGGGGCCTCGACTTACGAGTGACCCAACTAACGAGTTTTTTGAGATACGAGTCGTCTCTCGGCCGATTTTTGGCTTTTAG
>JAOUQX010000028.1:7901527-7911628 GCA_028566295.1 Liobagrus marginatus
CACACACACACACACACACACACACACACACACACACACACACACACACACACACACACACACACACACACTATTGATCTGCGTGTGTGTGTGTGTGTGTGTTTAGCAGTGTACTTTGCCTGTGTAAACTCAAACCTGCAGCCTGCTCAGAGTTACACTGTCTGTCTCTCCGTTACCCTAAACTGTCTCTCGTCCTCTAAAATATGATATTATATATACAAATTATATGAAATAAAAACTGTTCAGCGCTTGAGAACTCGGCTGTTCATATATACGTTTACATCTTTCTAAAACTATCAACATTTATTTAAAGAATAGTTTTTACTTTTTAAAATATAATTAACCAATAAAAAATGCAGGACATGTTGCTAGGATCCGAGATTATTTATTTCTTTGTTTGTGCTGCGCATGCGCGATGCCATTTTCATGCGATGTGTAAAAGGTCATTGAAGGTCATTTGTAAGTTTTTGTTTTTTTGTAATGTTTTATCCTGCATTAATGCATTCGATGCTTACATCATCATCTCAAATTAGCGACGCATAGTACGGAACCCTGCACATGGCACGCGGACTAATGATAAAATGATGAAGCGAACTAATTAAGCATTCGTAATCGTTTTCATTTAGTTCAATTTGCTACAACGAGGTGACAACTAAAAATGGTGACCCTCAACTAATACATTTTAATTGTGTTAATTTGATTCGATCTGTTTGTATGCATTAGGGTCAAGGTTCAATTATACTGCTTAAATATTCATACGGTGACGTCATGTTTAGATTTCAATGCATGCCTTTTATTGACTTCAATATTTATTAATATTTTCACATTTATTACATTTACTTTTTTGTAGTTCAGTAGTTTGTTTATATATTCTTAATTATGTTCAGCACTATTTTACTGAGGGTAAAGGGTACTGAGGGTGAGGATGAGGCTGAGGATGCGGGTAAGGTTGAGGGTGAGGATGAGGATGTGAGTGAGGTTGAGGGTGAAGTTGATGATGCGGGTGAGGATGCGAGGATGAGGACGTGAGTGAGGTTGAGGGTGAGGATAACGGTTCAGAAACACACGTCAGGGTGAGCTTTTGTGGAATCTCCATTCTAACCACCGTCAGAGGTTTTATTACTGACTCATGGATTTAATAATAAAAAAATAATTTAATACAAGTATTTGAAGGACTTTTATTATGTAGGATTTTAAATGAAAACCTTTTGTCTCACTCTCATAAACAGGTGTCATGGAGAAGGTGTTAATTTTGTTGGGTGTGATGCTCCTCGCCGCCGGTTATCAGGCTCAGACGCTGAGTGCGGACGTGCAGGAGCTGGCGGTCCGGAGTGCAAACTTCGCCACGGCGCTTTACCGCAAACTCGCCAGCATGAGCGATCAGAACTTTGCGTTCGCGCCTTTCGCTGCGTCTCTCAGCCTGGCGTCTCTCGCAGCAGGAGCCGCAGACACCACAAGAAGCGAATTGCTGAAGATGTTAAACCTGGCTCCTATGGAGAAAGCCGGAGAACCGGAGCGGATCCCGACGGCGCTGCAGCAGATGAACGAAGCTGTGGCTCAGATGCTAACGACGGGTTTGTTCATCAGCAGCCAGGTCCAGTTAGAGTCCAGCTTCAGCAGCCAGGTGAAGAAGTTCTACAGCACAGATGTGAAGAGTGTGGAGTTCTCCAACACACAGACGGTTCAATCCAGCATCGGTGAGTTCGTCACAGGCAACACCGGGAACAAGATCAGAGACATGCAGGTCGTCGTCGATCCTCAAAGCCAGCTCATGCTCATCAGTGCTGCATATTTTACAGGTGAGGGACAACCAGGTACTTCTTGCTTCTCTTCCAACGGTTCTGTTTCTTCCCCAATTTTTCACCAATAAAGCATGATGTTTGAACATCTGTACCGAAGGAGCACGCCTTACCTTTAAGGGTTCCGTGTTGAACGTTAGAACAACGTAGCAGAAATGGTTGCAAGCAGAACCTTTTAGAAAGCTCTTAAAATCCTTTGTTCCGCAAAAGTGTGTGTTCACTTTTAACTAGAACCTCTCAGTTGTTCTTCAGGAGCTTACAAAAAAAGGCAGCCCTGATTGCTGCAAGGGTTCCGTCCTTCGATGGGGTTCGGGCTCCGTCTCGGGAACCTGGCTCTCATCTGTACAGAACCTTAACCTTTGTTCTAAAAATTGTCCAACGCTCCAAAATGACGGTGTTATAGCAGATGTACCGCATGCAAGGAGAAAATAGTAGCTTTGGTTCCTGTGGAGAGATGGAGAACCAAGTCAGATCCCCATTCATTAAATGAGAGAAAACGGGTTCTTCAGCGGTTCTTTAAAGATTGATTGAATAACTAAGAGTTACTGTTTCCACCAAAACCGTTCCAGTAGCTGAACAAAGTGGTTTAAGGGTTCCTGCAGACACATGAACAAAGAACCTTTATGGGATCTGAACGTTTTAATATTGTACACACTGCTTCAAAATGTGGGCCTGGCTACAGGGACACCCCCCCATCGCCACCCCTTCCCCCATGCTCATCCAGGAGATATATGGCTTCTTTAAAGTTCTCTGGTAAAATTTTTATGTTCTGCATAAGCTGGTTCTCTTACTCCAGAGGGATAACTGATGGATCCTAACGGGTTCTAAGGTTATAGTATGTGCTCTATTTTCCCCTGACCAGGCCAGTGGACACTCCCATTCAACGCCAGCTTTACTCAGGACGAACGCTTCTACGTTGATAAGTACCACATCGTCCAGGTGCCGATGATGATCCGCTCTGATAAGTTCTACCTGGCGTATGACCAGTTTCTGAAGGTGGGCATCCTCAGGCTGCCGTGTGCTGATGGGATCAGCATGCTGGTCCTCCTGCCGGACGAGGATGTAGATTACACATCTGTGGATGAAGCCCTGACTGCTGAAGTCTTCCTCGGATGGTTAGAAAAGCTGAAGAAGACGTATGTCAGGTTCACTTTATTCCACTACGAGCTGGTTATTGGAGTCTGTAATACACTGATTCATTGTGAGCGAAGTAATTGTGTGTTTGGTTATGTGATCTCTCTACAGGAAGTTAGAGGTCCAGTTGCCCAGGTTCTCGGTAGAGTACTTGTTCTCTCTGAAGGGCCTCCTGCCAGGGCTGGGCTTTACCAGATTCCAGGATAGTAGCGCAGATCTGACAGGAATCAGCAAAACCTCGGAGCTGAAACTGTCTGAGGTAGAGTAACCTCTAACCAAGCAGAAACTCTGACCACACCCACTGAACCCAGCAGAAACTGACCACACCCACTAAACCTAGTAGAAACTCTGACTATGCCTACTGACCCCAACAGAAACACTGACCACACCCACTGACCCCAACAGAAACACTGACCACACCCACTGACTTTACCAGAAACTTTGACCACGCCCTGACCCCACCAGAAATGCTGACCACACCCACTGACCACACCAGAAACTCCTACTCTGATCTGCGAATTTGAAAGTAGAAATGTAAGATGATCTAGCCCATGGTGTAATGAGATGTGTTGCTGGCTCTCCTCTCCTGGTTTGCAGGCACTGCAGAAGGTCCTGGTGGAAGTGGATGAGCGAGAAAGCTCAGCTGCTCCGTCCTCCAGCAGCATCTTCATGAACACTCTTCCTCCGAGGCTCACCTTCAACCGGCCGTTCCTGTTTCTCGTCTATCACGAGGCCTCTAAATGCCTGCTGCACATGGGCCGTGTGATTGACCCCACCAAGAAGTAGCCGTGTTCGTGTTCATGCTTCCCCCCAAATATTTAGCATACACTTCGCTCTGTGCACTGATTAGCGTTCATGCAGTTTGTAAAGTAACTTACACGCACTAATTAATCGTTAGGAATATAAACATTTACTTACTGAGCTATCAACTTTAATCACATCATTATTACTCATTAATCCGGCAGCGCTTCTGAATCCTGGATTATGATTGGCGGCAGCTTTTATATTAATGTGCTTGATCAAATGCATTACGGTTTCTATAGTAACCGCTATAAGTGTTACGAGGTTGAGATGAATAAGTGGTAAAGTTAAACGATGAATTATAAACGTAGTAGTTAGCTGGGGTAACAAGGAGACCCTGGAGGATAGGCAGCTGAGCTTAACGTCGCGCCTCTCAGCCGTGTTTTTATTCCGTACTACTCCTCAAAAACATCAGGAAGTCACGTGTGGTGTTCACTGTGGGTTTTATTGTTTGGGTTCTGTGTTGGCGTGAATAACTCGGGTGCTCTAAAGCACCAGGAACAATCTCACTGGTGAAAATGGAGAGTCCCAGAACTCCTATAAAGGTGGCACTCGGTCATAAAAATACACACTTTTTATCCTCATGAGTGGGAAAATATTATAAAACAAAAATTCTGCAACGCATGCTATAATAGAAAAAAGAAAAATAAATGAATCAATAAATAAATTACATCACATCGCCTATTACTCTTTCTCTCTTATATTTGAACAATGGTACAAGTTTTGGTGTGGAATAAGGCAGAGATGGATCGATTTTTACTTGTGAGAAAAATCCTGGTGCCTCAGTTTCCTCCTCTACAGCCTGAGTGCCAGAGTTCGGCTGCTTCTGCTCCAGAGGAGGAACGAGGGATGAAAGCAGCGTCCTGAAGACGGACGTATCACCGTCTGGTTCCCGTCCAGGCTCCGTGTCGTAGTCCCCTCACCTGAGTGCTGCATCATTCCCTTCCAGACTGCATGCCAAACGAGTTGGACTTCCTTTGACTAAAACACAGCAAGGAAATAAAATGTACATTTCTAAAACAAATTATCTCCGTCTGTTGTTTTAGTAAACGGTGCAGTCATGTGATCTTTATACTATAGTTAGGGTTTGAATAAATTCTAAAAGCATTTGTGAAATGTGGGGCTGGTAGCATCATGCTCAGATGGTTATAGAGTATTCTAAAGTATAGCATATGAAAGTGTAATATTGGAAAGTAGAGTATACTATAGTAAAGTATAGAGTATTAAAGTATAGAATAGATTTGTGTAAAGTGTAAAGTAGTAAAGTATAGTAAAGTATAGAATAGTAAAGTGTGGAGTAGTAAAGTATAGAATAGTAAAGTATAGTAAAGTGTAGAGTAGTAAAGTATAGAATAGTAAAGTATAGTATAGTAAAGTGTAGAGTAGTAAAGTATAGAATAGTAAAGTATAGTAAAGTGTAGAGTAGTAAAGTATGGTAAAGTGTAGAGTAGTAAAGTACAGTAAAAAATAGAGTAGTAAAGTATAGAATAGTAAAGTATAGTAAAGTATAGTCTAGTAAAGTGTAGAGTAGTTGTAGTTGTTGTTGTTTAAGTAAAGTATAGAATAGTAAAGTATGGTAAAGTGTAGAGTAGTAAAGTATAGTAAAGAATTGAGTAGTAAAGTATAGAATAGATTTGTGTAAAGTATAGTAAAGTGTAGAGTAGTAAAGTATAGTAAAGTATAGAATAGTAAAGTGTGGAGTAGTAAAGTATAGTAAAGTATAGAATAGTAAAGTGTGGAGTAGTAAAGTATAGAATAGTAAAGTTTAGAGTAGTAAAGTATAGTAAAGTGTAGAGTAGTAAAGTATAGAATAGTAAAGTATAGTATAGTAAAGTGTAGAGTAGTAAAGTATAGAATAGTAAAGTATAGTAAAGTGTAGAGTAGTAAAGTATGGTAAAGTGTAGAGTAGTAAAGTACAGTAAAAAATAGAGTAGTAAAGTATAGAATAGTAAAGTATAGTAAAGTATAGTCTAGTAAAGTGTAGAGTAGTTGTAGTTGTTTAAGTAAAGTAGTAAAGTATTAGTAGTATAAAGTATAAAGTAGTAAAGTATAGTATAGTCTAGTAAAGTGTAGAGTAGGAAATTATAGAATAGTAAAGTATAGTAAAGTGTAGAGTAGGAAAGTGTAGAGTAGTTGTAGTTGTTTAAGTAAAGTAGTAAAGTATTAGTAGTATAAAGTATAAAGTAGTAAAGTATAGTATAGTCTAGTAAAGTGTAGAGTAGGAAATTATAGAATAGTAAAGTATAGTAAAGTGTAGAGTAGGAAAGTATAGAATAGTAAAGTATGGTAAAGTGTAGAGTAGGAAAGTATAGTAAAAAATAGAGTAGTAAAGTATAGAATAGTAAAGTATAGTCTAGTAAAGTGTAGAGTAGTAAAGTATAGTATAGTAAAGTATAGAATTATAATGCATAGTAATGTATAGAATTGTAAAGTTTGGTATAGTAAAGTATAGAATTATAAAGTATAGTAGAGTAAAGTAAAGTATAGAATAGTAGTTTAGTATAGTATAGAATTATAAAGTATAGTAGAGTAAAGTATAGAATTATAATGTATAGTAAAGTATAGAATAGCAAAGTATAGTGAAGCATAGTACACTTGACAAAGACATTAAATGTTACAATAAACTGATAAAAATGTAAATAATTTAGTAAATATAGCCATTTATTGTAATTAAATTGACCATGCCCATTTAAAGCTCCAACATGTCGGATTAGGCCCCTTAACCATGTCAGCATAAACTGTAACCACGCCCATCCAGACCTATAAAAAAGTATGACCACGCCCCTTAACTGTTTCAGTAGACACTAACCACGCCCATTTAAACCTGCAGAAACTCTGACCACCCCCCTAACCGTTTCAGTAGACACTATGACCACGCCCATCCAAACCTGTAAAAACTATGGCCACGCCCCTTATCCGTTCCAGCAGCCACGATGACCATGCCCATCAAAACACTTCTAAAATATAACCATGCCTACTGAGTCCTGCGGAAACTGACCACACCCACATACTCCTACACAACCTCTGACCATGCCCACTCCGTGCATGCCTGGGATTGAGACCCGGTGCTGTGACTTACATGGAGAGTTTTCGAGACTGCGTGTCTTTGTTGCTGCTGCTGCTGCTGCGATGCTCTACAGAGCTGCTCGTGTTGCTGCGGATCAGCACTGGCATGGACGAGGTGGACGGGGTCTGGGACAGCGACGTGGACGAGGACGCCACGAAATGATGAGGTCTCAGAGCATCGTCTGGGGACAGACAGAGAACGGTGTAGACAATGAGGACGGCGGTTGTGTAAATGATTTTACTGAATACAATGCAGATGTTATGACTTCATAAGAAAAAAAAACAACTTTATTACCATTAATCGCTATTATGGAGCTCTTCCCTGACCCAGGACAACTTCCTGATTCCTTAACTTTTCTAAGGAACAGCACAAATTGTGTTAATTAACTGTGCGAAAGATAATTAGACATTTGGACCTCTCGTCCCGGTCTTTAAGGCCAGACAGCACAGGTAGAAAGTACTCACAGTGTTTTGTCGGTGTTGGACATTTTGGAAGTGCTCGGGTGGCTACTGAGGGAACGACTGCGAGCGAGTTTGGCTCGCCGCATCTCCTTACCTGTAATCATCATCATCATGATCATCATCATCACAACATTTAACCCAACATCCCTCTTCACTCAGACATCACACTAACCAGCAGTGGACAGAGTGGCTCCAGATGTGGACCCGGACATGCCTTTGGTAGTAGACAGTCCTGCTTTGCTGTCTCGTCCTGTACAGAACAACACAGCGTCACAACCCAGAGCGCGTCTGTAATAACCTAATAATCATTGCTATGGTAACAGCGTAGTGACTCGGGAATACATAAAAAAATAAAAATGTGTGGTGAAGTTTTATGTGTTTTATCAGTCTCTGGTGTCAGAGATCAAGCTTCCTTTAGAGTTCTAATAAACATAATAAGCAAATTTCTGGTTGAATTAAACTAAACATTATTAAACAAGCTGCAACAATGCAAGTGAGATGAAGAAGAAGCACCAATTAACTGTGCTATGAGGGGGATAAAACACCTGCTGATGGGTTTTTATAGTAAAATAAGGAAGTTCTGCAGGTTATGAGGACCTTAATAATTTGACTAACAGCGTCGATCCTGATTTACACAAGAGCAGCGAACAGGACAAGTTTGTTACTTACGTTTTTTTTCTCCATGCTTCTCTCCCGGGAGTTTGGCTTCGTTTTGCTGCCGTTCCAGCAGCTCCTGTGTATTAACCGAAAATGCAAAATGCTAACATACAATTACGCTAATTAAGATCAAGTTTAAAACAAACGTCTGCATGCTCTGACTGTTTACATTAATATTAATCTAACCAATACATTTTGTACATTTTTGTTTTCAAAGTTTTCAAACGCTACATTACTGCTTAAATCCCGCCCACTACAACGCTGTATATCATGTGTATATACTGTATATATTTTATATACACACACACACACACACACACCATATATAATGGCTGTATAACCAGGCTGTATAACCCGGCTGAGTGTTTCTGTAATCCGGTGTGTGAGTTGACTGATCTGCTGTCTCACCATTTCCAGCAGTAAAGCCTCCTCCTTCTCCTTCTTCTGGTCCAGCAGATCTCGGTCATGCCTTTTATGATACTGCCAGAGTGAAACATATCACATCATATCACATCGCATCGCATCGTATTACAACATATAACATCATATTAAATCACATCGTATTACATCATATCACATCATATTAAATCACATCGTATTACATTGCATTACATCAGATTGTATTAAATCGTATTACATCATATCACATCATATTAAATCATATTGCATCACATCGCATCATATTACATCATATTACATCATATTAAATCATATTAAATCACATCGTATTACATTGCATTACATCACATTGTATTAAATCGTATTACATCATATCACATCATATTAAATCATATTGCATCACATCGCATCATATTACATCACATGGTATTAAATCGTATTACATCCTATCACATCGCATCACATCATATCACATCGTATCCCATTGCATCACATCGCATCGCATCATATTACATCACATTGTATTAAATCGTATTACATCCTATCATATCGCATCGCATCGTATTACATCATATCACATCGCATCCCATTGCATCACATCGTATTACATCACATCACATTGTATTAAATCGTATTACATCCTATCACATCGCATCACATCGTTTTACATCATATCACATCGTACTACATCGCATCAAAAAGTATTAAATCGCATCACATCGTATAACTCAAAAATTAAAAATTAAAACAGATTAAAAAGAAACAATAAAAATAAGAAGTACCGGCTCGGTGATGTCCATCTTGTCCAACTCCAGAACTGTCTGAGAGAAAAAAAAGGGTTTGTGTTTTTTAATTCCTTTTATTCATTGAATTTTTTTTAAATCTCTGTTTTGTTTTGTTTTTGGCGAGAAACTGTCTCACCATGCGCACGGTGGCCAAGACGTCTTTGTCCTTCTCGCGACAGAGCAGTTTCCTCACGCCGAACTCCAGCTGCTGAAGCAGAGGTTTATCGGCAGGGAGCCGGATGGTGGACCTGAGCCTAGGCAGCATGTAGCACAGTTTATACCTGCACACAGATGGGTCACGTACACACGCTTTAGTGTGTGTGTGTGCACGCGTGTGTATACGGTATGTGTGGTAGAGGTGGCGCTGTGGAGGTCACCTGACGTTGGCCACGGGGTCGGTGATGAGCTCCAGCGCCTGCAGGAAGAAGTTCTTACAGAAGTAGGATTTGGAGAAGAGGTCGATGATGATGTCACACAGGTCCAGAAAACGTAAGCGGTTCCAGTAACTCCGCCCCTGAGCCAGCTCTTAAACCAGGTACCAAATAATCCACAAGATTGATATATGAAACTTGCATTGCAAATTAAAAAGATATTTAAAATAAAATTAAACACACCAATGCTGCCATTAAAAGACATGATTTAACCCTTAACATTTTATATTTATTTTCCAAATATTTAAATTAAAATGTAAATAATATGAATATCTGAGGTGATTATTTGACGTCTGTACATTTATATTATAATAAACACAATGGCACTAGGATTAATTGAACAATATTAAAGGATTAACAACACTAATTCATTGTAACATATATAATAATTACATATAATTTCGATAAAAAAATAAAATTAATGTGAATAAACATTTGTTATTATTTTATGGTTCATGTTTTTTTTTTTTAAGTTAATGAGTCATAATTTCAGTCGCATTTATATTATAAATTAAATAACCATAATGTCCATAAAAGACAAGATTTTATAGTTAATATATAAATTTG
>JAOUQX010000028.1:7950513-7960855 GCA_028566295.1 Liobagrus marginatus
TATACAGTATATATTTGTTTTCTCTCTTTGTGCAGTTGCTCTTCACCTTCTGCTCCAGCTCTCCCGAGAGGAATCTGAGCCCCACGGCTGGCATGCTTCCGCTCCTGGGGTCATGTGCACCCTTTAGAAATGTCCTATAAACAGCGCGGGGACACGGGGACACAGGGACCTCTTCGGCCGAGGACTGGAGCAGAGAAAAGAGAAAAAGAGCGCTTTGACTTTCATTAAAATTATAAAAAACATAAGGAGAAAGTGCAACTCTCAGAAGAACGTAAGTGTCCTTGTAAGTGTTTCTGCACGTTCCTTCTCCTTCTTTATGTAAACAACTCGTTCAGGTTTCCTCTGCTATAGATCAGTTTAATCCATTTTACATTTACATTTCGGACATTTTTGGCAAACGGGATTAACCAGAGTGGCTTACATTAGCAGCTGGGAAGATAAGGGCCTTGCTCAAGGGCCCAACAGTATGTTATGGGTTAAGGGCCTTGCTCAGGGGCCCAACAGTCAAAGCTTGGTTGGAATCAAACCTATGACCTTCCGATCAGCAGTTTAACTCCTTAATTACTGTGCCCCCGCTTCCCACAGGTTTTTATTTAATAAATGTTAGATTATTCGGTGTGAATTCAGTAAGTCCGTATGTTGGTGTTGTTTGTGTGGTGTTGATTAAAGAGTGAACGTATAAAACAGGGAGAAGAGAAACATGAGATGGAGCTCCAGAGAGCCGTAAGTGCAGATCCTCTATTTATAAACCTTAAGATATGAAACTGCACTAACTTTATTCAGCAACTAGGTCAGACACAACACATGACCTTACATAAGCACAACAAGACAGCGTTATACTGGTCAAGCACACACACACACACACACACACACACACACACACACACACAAGAAGTAGGTTTAAAATGCTAGAATATTTGTTATATACTTTTGCTTTTTTACTCTCTGGGGTATTTAGTGGTACTTTCTGTAGGTATTAAGGAGTGTTCAGGGAGACTTATAGGGTTAGGTATTCTGGTTAGGGTTAGGTATTTGGGTTAGGGTTAAGTATTTGGGTTAGGGTTAGGTATTCGGTTTAGGGTTAGAGTTAAGTATTCGGGTTAGGGTTAGGATATTCAGAAACTGTAACTCAATGTACAATAAAAACGCAGGTTAGCTAACATGGTTTCATAATCCAGGGTCTGAAAAACAAATGGGTGCCTATGTCATAATATTCCAGGTGACAGATACCATCTTTACAGCGTTGTTAGGTGGTTCTATAATTTTCCAGATACTCTGTACGGTGATGTTAGGTGGTTCTATAATATTACAGATAGTCTGCACAGTGTTGTTATGTGGTTCTATGATATTCCAGATAGTCTGTACGGTGTAGTTAGGTGGTTCTAGGATATTCCAGATAGACTGTACGGTGTTGTTAGCCACTCCAGATCCAGACTGCAATAATATTTTTGTATTTTTCTTTTACATGGTAAACATCTGTATCATGGTTCTCGCTGTCATGACAACTCTCTTATATTTTCCTTATAAACATTGTTTAAGAGTCCGGACTCCGTCATGGCGGCTGCCAGGGGCCCTCTACTGGGTACCACCAATCCCACGCTGAACCACGATGACTTCTACATCTACAGCTACATGTCTGATGAGGAACTGATACAGCTGGCCATCGAGCGCAGTCTCACTGAGACCCACAACAACTCCAACACATCTTCAGCTGAAAACTCCAAGAGCTCTGTTCCTCAGCGCAGGACAGAGAGTCCCCAGCCGAGTCAGCGCCAGACACCGCGGGCCGCCCCGGATCCACCCCCATGTCCCGCACATCCACCCAGGTACACAACAGAGGAAACATCACACACACTACATCACAGACCAGCCCTGACTCATTTAAACAGATGTTTGAAGCCGATGTTTTGGGCGGATTTAATGTTTAATTCCTACGATTGGTTTAAAGAAGATTATTTGGACACAGGTTTTGTTTTGTTTCTTACTAAATCAGAACTTTTCAGACTATTTTGATCAAGGTTTTTTGAAGAGTAACCAAACAAATATAGCAGAGAAGTCTTTAAACAGGAAGTGAGGTTCTGTTTCCTTTCCAGCATTGCAGTAAATGACTGAAGGACCCCAAGAGACTTGGATAGGTTTTCATTAAATTTCCTCTAGGTGGTGCTATAATTTGCACATTGATAAAATAGTGTATGACTCCTGAACCAATCAGAACACATCTGACTAACATTATTTGTTCTCCTGATTCCCTCAAAACTCCCTCTAAACCCCTTCTCCGGTAAGGCTACACTTTACCAGTGTTGCTCTGGTTTATCTCTGAAACCTTACCCAACTGTGTGTCACGCTGTACACAGACACCTGATCTATACACATATCCACACCTGTCCCTGTACATCCTGTAACTAACATTACACCAGAACAAACTCCAGACCAGGATAAAGTCCAGATGAAACGCTCCTAAGCTCTTATCCCAACTAAGAGGGGAACGGAAGCCTCCTCCTTAATGTGTTTCTGTTCCACTGATCAAACGCGTGAACATTGACTTGATGGTTTCATGGACCGTCAAATTATCTTCAATACATATCATCACTTCCGGGTGTTTACTAGAACAACCTCACTATAGGCTTTAAGTTATCTCAAATATCCAGTTTACAGTTACATTTATTGTGTTAGTCAGTTCCTGTTCTCACAGGTAGTTAGGGTGTTGTTAGGTAGTTGTCTTGTTATTGAAGGTGTTAGGACGGTTGTTATGGTGTTGTTAGGTGTGGAAAGTGGTACCTACAAGTGGTTTAGGTGTCGGATTGCTGCTTGGAAGACCATGTGTTCAATTTCAGTTGCTAGGTGGAGATGATTTGAGATGGTTTTTAGGGTGTTGTTAAGTGGAGATGATTTGAGATGGTTATTAAAGTGTTGCTAGGTGAAGATTGTTTGAGATGGTTGTTAAAGTGTTGCTAGGCGGAGATGATTTGAGATGGTTGTTAGGATGTTGCTAGGCGGAGATGATTTTAGATGGTTGTTAGGGTGTTGCTAGGTGAAGATTGTTTGAGATGGTTGTTATAATGTTGCTAGGTGAAGATTGTTTGAGATGGTTGTTAGGGTGTTGCTATGTGAAAAATCTTTGAGATGGTGGTTAGAGTGTTGCTAGATGGAGATGATTTGAGATGGTTGTTAGGGTGTTGCTCAGTAGAGATGATTTGAGATGGTTGTTAGGGGTTGCTAGGTGGAGATGATTTGAGATGGTGTTAGAGTATTTCTAGGTGGAGATGATTTTAAATGGTTGTTGGGCTCTTGCTAGGTGGATATGATTTGGGATGGTTGTTTTGGTGTTGCTAGGTGGAGATGATTTGAGATGGTCGTTAGGCTGTTGCTAGGTGGAGATGATTTGGGATGGTTGTTTTGGTGTTGCTAGGTGGAGATGATTTGAGATGGTTGTTAGGCTGTTGCTAGGTGGAGATGATTTGGGATGGTTGTTTTGGTGTTGCTAGGTGGAGATGATTTGAGATGGTTGTTAGGCTGTTGCTAGGTGGAGATGATTTGAGATGGTTGTTAGTGTCTTGCTATCATTCCAGTGCATCGTTCCTATAATGAAGTTTATGTTTATTACCTTTGACCAATAATCACAATGTTTTTGTAATGAAATTGAAATGATGGCGGCACTGTAGAGACCTGACGGTGTTGATATTTGGTATCTAATCAAAACAAACACAAATGTAAATTTTTAACTGTTGTCTGATATTTTGTGTTTTCAGGGACAGCAGAGATCAGCATTGTGTAACCGTGAGCCACTTCGTCACGGGGAATGGCAGGCGAATGGTGGCGTATCGGTCATACGACGGCACGCTGATCGAAGTGAAACCCGAGGTGGAAGAGTAAGTGCGTTCGCATCTACATTTCAGCCTTACTCAGAGGAATTTGTGTACTTTTCCTAAGTAACGACTTAGGACAGAAAAAGAGGCTTCCTGACTGCGCCACCTTATGGTCAAGAACTATAACGATTTTATTACTCCTATTATTTGTAGAATTGGTGCTGCATTCAGTTCCCCGCAGGATGTTTTGATGAGTCATGTTGTGTTTTCTGACAGAGAAGTGGATCCTGTGCTGAAGGCAATCAGAGATGGTGATGTTGGAATTTTGAGACGGTTGATTAAACAAGCAGACTGCAACCTCCTGATACCCAACGAATACGGCTGGATCCCGCTGCACGAGGCAGCACACTTCGGACAGGAGGCGTGTCTTAAAGCGCTGCTGACAGGTAGAACGAACGCAGCACAAATCCACACAGATATTTATTTGAAATTCAATTTTTACATCATCCATTTTACATCATACATCATCAGCATTTTCAGAAGAAGGTAAAAGTGCAGATCAATACATCATAAACTGTTCCGTCAAACAGATGTTTTGGACAGGGCAGCACGGTGGCACGGTGGGTATCAGCCCTGCCTCACAGCAAGAAGGTCATGGGTTCGATTCCCATCTGACGTGTTTTTTTTGTGTGGAGTTTGCATGTTCTCCCCATGCTGCCTGTCCAGAGTTTGCCCCAGGTACTCCGGTTTTCTCCCAGCTGCAAACACACGTGATTGTGTATGGGTGAATTGGCTACTCTAAATTGTCCATAGGAGTGAATGTGTGAGTGAATGGTTGTCTGTCTCCAAGTGTTAGTCCTGTGATTAACTGCTGATTGTAAAGGATGTACCCCGCCTCACACACTAAGTTATCTGGGTGGTAGATAAGCGCTAGTTAATGGATGGATGAATGAAGGTTTAAATGAATGAAGGTTAATTTTTTTATATCTCCACTTATATCATCACTTGTATTTATTGGGGTGCCAATACTTATTTTACTCGTTGCCAGTTGAATGTAACAATAATTTTTTTACCCCCTCAATGTCGTGATGATTTACGAAGTCCAACCCGGGATGATTAACAAGCGAACGCTGAAGGATCAGACGGCGCTGATGTTGGCCGTGTCGGGGGAGAAGCAGGACTGTGTGAAGTGTCTCCTGGAGAAAGGCGCGGACGCGGACATCGCTAACAAGGACAAGGAGACGCCGCTCTATAAAGGTACTGCACACGGTTCCCAAAGCTGCTTCAGCGCTAAACAATCGCCTGTAATGCTGTTGATATGAACGTTAACAGAAGGATAGTCAAGAGTCATGCTGTAGCTTCACGTTTTCAGGAGAAGTGTTTAACAAACTGTGGAGAAAGTAGTCATCTTTGTGATGTTGCTATAAAAAGAATTTATGAATAATTCATATGAATAAATTTTTTGATTCATTACCTAGCACTTATCCTGTTCAGGGTCGTGGGGGTGCTGGAGTCTATCCCAGCTAACTTACGGTGTGAGGCAGGGTACACACTGTATAATCAGGCAGAACGACTAGCCATGATTTATTCGAATGCATTAAACGTCCTCTATATGGCCGCCAGTTTTGGCCTCCAGGAGAACTTCTGTGATATTAAAGTCAAAATGAACTCATGTTTTCATCCATCCATCCATTATCTAGTGTTTATCCTGTTCAGGGTCATGGGGGCGCTGGAGTCTATCCAAGCTAACTTAGTGTGTGAGCTGGGGTACATCCTCTACAAACAGCAGTTAATCACAGGACTAACACTTAGATACAGACAACCATTCACACACATTCACTCCTATGTACAATTTAGAGTAACACATTCACCTATACACAATCACATGTGTTTATAGGCAGGAGGAAACCGGAGTACCCAGGGAAAACCCACACAAGCACAGGGAGCACATGCAAACTCCACACAGTTAACACCTCAGACAGGAATTCGAACCCATGACCTTCTTACTGTGAAGCAGGAGCGCTAACCGCTCTGCCACCGTAGCACTTTTTTTTTTAATCCGGATTTTTACAACAAAAGAAAATTTACTCGAACCTCCATCAAACGCCCAATCAACACCAGATCTGGTCTACATCATCTTCAGATCTTCATGACATTCTCGATAAAATGTATTTAAAAAAGTTTTTTTTGTGTATCCAGCATGTGAGAAGGAAAACCCAGCGATTGTGGCCATGCTGCTGAATCACGGCGTGACGGTGAACAAAAGCTGCATCCAGGGCTGGACGGCGCTGCACGAAGCAGTGTGCAGGAACAACCTTGAGATCTGCGAGATGTTAGTGAAGGCAGGAGCAAAAATCAGCACCACCAACATTTACGGCATCACCCCCATATTCGTGGCGGCTCAAAGCGGGAAGCTCGACGCGCTTCGCTTCCTCCTGAAGAACGGTAACGGAACGGTCCTGCTGTTAAATCGGCACCTCGCTAGTTTTTACACAACGATATCTTTCCACCTCCAGGAGCTGATATCAACAGCCAGGCAGCAGACGGAGCCACAGCGCTTTATGAAGCCTGTAAGAATGGTCATGTGGAGATCGTGGAGTTCCTGCTGTCTCAAAAAGCCGACGCCAACAAACCGGGAAAAACCGGACTGCTGCCCGTTCACATCGCGGCTCAGAGAGGAAACGACCGGTAAGTGTGAACCCACCATCCCTGCTGACCTGATGGATAAGAAGAACAATAGAGGAGCTGCTTTCTAAAAGTAAGAATGGATCATGTGGATATTTGGTATCTTTCCGCATTTTATTCTTTTCCAAAAACAAAAGTTACATTTAGAGAAAAAAAATGAGCAAATCAGTGATTCTCAACTTTTGGGGATGGTGGGGGCAGTAACTTTACTTCAACAAACAGAATTGCTTTTAATCAATGCTGTGTCATTTCGTATCTTTATTATCGTAATTACGATATTCCAACTTGTAAAAAGCGCTCCTCATACCTGTTATTACGACTTGCAGGCTGTTGGTCTTTTGACTGCTACGGCTTGTACCATGTGACCACTGCACCGTATGTGGAAGCTGGGGGAAAATGGCGGCGCTTCCGGTAGTAGGATGTAATTAAGCGGTTATTTCATTAACAATATTTACGTTTTAAATTTTGTGTAATTGTCTTTTGACGATATCTAGGTATCTAGGCTACCCATAACAACCTGAACAAGTTTTTGTTAGTGTTTACTGAAATTAGTGTGTTTTCAGCATTAAATCTGACATTATGTTCATCATTGTGTTTATTCAGATTCTTAGACTCTCAGATGCAGTACTGTGCATTTTGCCGACTGTCGCTGTAGAAATGGTTAATCTCCAGACCGAGGACGTAAACAGCACCAAGTTAAACGTCACATTGGCTCATCGTTACTATAATAATGATATGGCGTGAACGCAGCACAAGGAATATAAAACAGGAAACGTAACTATATGTGGTGGCTCAATGGGTAAAGGCTCTGGGTCAGTGATCAGAAGGTCAGGGGTTCAAGCCTCACGCCAGATAAGCTACCATCATTGGGTCCTTGAGCAAGGCCCTTAACCTCACTTGCTCCTGGGGGCACTGTTTGTTCTGTCTGACCCTGTGCTCTGACCCCAGTGTTCAAATTCATATGCTGGGATATACGGAATAAAACCATTTCACTGTGATAAAAAGGATCTGAAAAAAAATATAGACAAAAACAATGGCTAAACACAGGAAAACGCATGGAAAACAACAGGACTAGCATTAGCATGACAGTTAGCAAGACAAATACTAGGGTACAAGAACAAAAGCAAGAAAAAGAAACTAAACAAGAAGCAGAAAACTAGTCACCTGACACAAACACAAGGCGCATGGTTAACTGAAAAAAGAAAGCTTCTGGTTTCCCTCTAGTGGCCTGGCAGGGTATAACTCTATAGAGCATTTACAAAATTACAATTAATTTTAAAAAAGAATTGACATAGTTTTATATATTATACATATTATTCTAATAAATAAATAATTCGAAATGTATTATTATCCGTTGTTTTTTCTGTCAGCGTGTCATGTGAGTTATCTCGCACTCATAGCAATAAAGTCTTTTTTCTGTGTGTTGTAAATGTGTACTATACCATGTGTGTGTGTGTGTGTGTGTGTGTGTGTGTGTGTGTGTGTTTATTGTGTTTAATTTGTCAACTGTGTAAGTGTTGTTGCACGCTCTTCCAGCGCCGACTTCTTCGGTTCGGGTTCAGCGAACACTTCTGACAGGGCGCTTCAGTAAGTCCCCCAGCGTGACGAGGAAGACATGCTGGATTAAGACGTAACATTATTAACACGCAATTCAAAACGACGTGTGGTTTTAACTGATGACATCATTTCATCCTAACCGTGTGTCAGTTTGCTTTCCTTCTCAACTCAGAGCTTAAAGCGTGTTTTAGTTTTAAACGGGAGATATTCAGCACAGGTGTTCATAAGGCTTCGTATAACTTACATAACTCCACTTAACTTCCATATGAACCTACATAACCATTCTTACCTGCGATGTCATGAAGTCGCTTCGGAAATCATGACAGCTGATCTGGTGAAGCCTTAGACAGAGACATGACATAAATATAAGCTTCATAACTCATAAATATACTACATATGACCTACATTACACTGCCATAGCACTGACTAAGGGTATTTGTATAGAAATGATAAGCATATATATAAAATTGTAGTTTAGGATTTGACATTGTCATTAGTGTCATAACACTGATATAAGTATTCATAAAAATGTTATAAGCAGAAATATAGCATTTATGCAAGGATAATAGAAAAGTATGTTATTATAAAGAGTTTTGTAGCACTGACATTAACATTCATGAACTCATAAGAAGAAATAACACATTTAAATTATTTTATTCTAACTGTTATTATAATGCCATAGCAGTGACATGGGAAATCATAGGTATGTTATAAGCAAGAGTACGCTTTTTCTTAAATGCTATAAGAATATTACACAGCTTCTTCTTTATTGTGTCCTAATATTGACCTGGACATTCATATGTAGGTCATGAGCTCAAATGTAAAGTTTGACTAAAGTAAAATGAATATAGATTATAAGCAGACACAGACATGACATGGATATTCATAAACATCTTTTAAGCAGAAATATGGAATAAATATCAGTCTATCTGGAGCTGCAAGTGTCAGGTTAGCTTGTCATCAGAACTGACTGATATGTCCTCATTAATGCTTATGTAGCTTTATGAGCCCTTATGTCAGTATAGCCTATGAGATGTAAGATGTAGGACTTTCTCTAACGCCAGTGAGAGTCATTCTACTTTTTCACCGTGTGTATTCCACTCAGTAATTCCAGCTACTAAACCATTCTTTTGTTACTGCCTCCTTTAACAGTTTATAAGAGTGTTATAACACATGCATTGGCTCTCCAGTCCGTGAATAAGCTGCAAATGTTTTTAACTTTGTCTCTGTGCATTAGAATCGTATTACTGCTCATCCCTGCCACCAGTAAAGCCCGTGTGAGGCGCAGCGGCATCAGTCCTCTCCACCTCGCCGCCGAGCGAAACCGAGACGAGATCCTCGAGCTGCTCATCGAGTCTGGCTTTGATGTCAACTCCAAGCTGTCCGAAGACCGCAGCATGTTGTACGAGGACCGCCGCAGCACCGCCCTTTACTTCTCTGTAATCAACAACAACATCGAAGCCACCCGCATGCTGCTCCAGGCCGGCGCTGACCCCAACCTGGACACCTTCAGCCCTCTGCTGGTAGCCCTGAGGCAGGGCTGCATGAGGACCGTGACCTTACTGGTGCAACATGGCGCTAACGTCAACGCCTACATCCCCAGGCACCCCACCACCTTCCCCGCCACCGTCATGTTCTGCATGAAGTACCTCACCATGCTCAAGTACCTGATGGACAATGGCTGCGATGCATTGTCATGTTTCAGCTGTGTGTACGGCAGCGACCCTCACCCGCCTCTGAAAATACGGCACAGGGAGAGAACACGGCACAGAGAAGATCAGCCTATGTTACAAAACACCTGCGTCCAGGTAACACACCGTCACTGTCCGTTCTCAACAAACTCATGGTATGTAAAAAACACACAACCCTGGTTTCACTCTTACAGTGAATTTGCATAATGTAATAAAATGTTTAAAAAAAAAGTAATGCATTTTAAAATAGAACTATATAAAATATATAGAACTTTATCAATAGTGTCATAGCATTCATTTATTCCAATTAAACTGACAAAGCGCTGCATATATCAGTGATCTGATATAAAAAAACGATAACTGATAATAAACCCGGCTTAAATTAAGGAAGTGGGCGGGGCAAAAAAGGGAGCAGACTTACAATCAATGAGTAAATTGTTGCTATTTAAAAAATTTAAGTGCATAATTAACAGTATATCAAATATTTTATATGCATATATATATATACAGTGGAACCTCGGTATACGAACGCCCCGGAATACGTAAAATTCAGTTTAGAAATTGCAGCTCGTCAAAAAATGTGCTTCTGTATGCGAAAAAAAT